>CANYBF010446942.1:0-17666 GCA_948192965.1 Dalechampia spathulata
GAGCTGGTAAAAATGGATCGCGTGGCGACTCCATAGCACTTCTCGACGCGATCTCTCTAGATCCTGCAGGTTAACCATGGTTTCAGTCACTCGGGAGCAAGCACCACGGCATCTAACGCCGAACAGCGTGCAGTACTCCCACGTCCGGGATGTGCTACTCCTCATAATACCCCTTTTTCAAGCTTAAAGCGCATTTCTACGTATCATATTCACTATTCCATACCATAATCACATTATTAACATAAGAATTTCATCATAACATTAATTTATAAATGCTCAGAAGTTCATGTAATGCAGGATGTGACAAATTATAATTAAAAAGCTATTTAGGATTTATCAACATAAAAAAGGGGAGATTGTTGGATCTTAAAGTCCATGATTTTAGTTTTGATGTTAATAAATTATGTTTATGTTATTAATAAAGTATTTTAAAATTTTAAATTTAATTTATGTTATGATTTGGGATGTCCATGACTTGTTATGGCTTAAGAGCCAAAAATATGATTTTTCTAGGTTGGATAGTGGATTTGGTACGGACGTACCACTTGACCGTATAGATATATAGATGCTACTGTCCATTTGATGTCAAATTGATTTAGGATGTGGTACGATCGTACCATTTGTGTGTACAACCATATACTTGCTGAAAATAGTTTTTTTAGCATTATTTTAAAACGTTCTAAAACAGTTCTTTTTACATAATTACACCTCCAATGATCATTTAAACTTAAAGAAGGTATTTATACTTGGTTTTTTTACATTTACAAGTAAGTAATTGTTGCTCTAAACTCATTAATCATAAATCTCTCTTTATTTGCTCATGAAATTGTACTGCTCTCATTCTTGATTTCGGAATGTGTAAATTTTGGGTTGGTAAGAGCAATTGATAGAGTATTATTGTTGTAATTGAGAGCATAATCTTGTAAGATTGAACTTAATTGTAAAGATTTGAGTGTTAGCCTACAAAACATCAGGGTTAAGATTTTTGGTTAAAGAATTTATTTGTGTAATCTTGAAAGAATTTAATGAAACTCTGAGTTGCTACTTAGGAGAGTGGATGTAGACAATTGTTGTGTCGAACCACTATAACTTGTGTGTTGTCTACTTGAATTTTCAACAATAATTATTTTACTTAATTATTTTAACTGCTACTAACAACTGATAAAAAAATAATTAATATAAAGTAGTATATTTTTATGTTATTAAATAATATAAATTATGAAACAACCCAAATTTGTCCCATGAGATTTCAATTAAATTGGAATTATGTTATGCGGCAAATGAATTACATAGTATAAATTAATTATATCTGATAAAAATAAATAATAATCAACTCTTTTTTATGAATATTTTTAATTATTTTTATTATTTAATAATGATAGTTGAAGAATTCTATTTAAAATAAAATACAAATATTAATTATTTTTATTATTTAATAATTTAATTTATCAAAATTAAATTTTATTATCTAATTTCATATAAAAACAATGAAATGATTAGTTTTAAGGAAATAAAGTATTATTAAAAAATAAATTTATTAAGATAACTTGAAATAAAAAAGTAATCTATAAAATATAAATAATCTATTTCAACTTTTTTAACAAATTAAACATCCATTATTTTTGCTTGTAATACAAGAATGATAGATAAATTTTTATTTCTTCTTGCATAATTACTTTTATAAGTTTTAATGTATAAGATATAAATAATAATTTTTAGTTATTATAAATCTTTTTTTATAGTATGATATACACATAATAAACATTACTTTTCTGAATCATTATGTATATTTGTTGTTATTATTTGTATATATTCATCTACAATGTTCACCATAAACAAGTTGTTGAAAAATGCATCCCCGAGATAAGCACATTAGTCTACTTGCAATTTATTTGTTTTTGTTTAAAAAATTAATATTTTACTTTACTATTTATTATTTTTTGATCATAATACAGTATTCATATGAATTTTGTTAGTAGTTACTTTGAAATGTTATTATTAATCTCAATATCTAATGAGTATGATAATAAATAAAAAAATTATTAAAAATTGAAAAAAAGATTATAAAAAACAATACAAATAATAAATTAAAAAATTTACACTAATGTTCATCACATGATGAAAATTTAGTAAATACTAAAAGTTCAACGTTTAAAATTCAAATTAATATATTAAAAATATTATTAAATATTAAATAATCATGTTATTTTTGATAAATCATATATAATAAATATATAATTAAAAAATTATCATAAAAATGAACAAAAAGATTTTCAAGTTGGATTAGATGAGTATCTCAATTCCATTACATAACTTAAAAATAAATAAATATTAAATATACTTTAATTATATATACCTTAAGCGTATCTATAAATATTTAATATATACTTTAATTGTAAAATTATGTAATCATGTATATTTTAAATATATCTATTAGTATATACTATAAAACTATATACATTTATTTTGATTTTAAATTAAATTATTTTTCTTTTAAAATTCATACTAAGATAACTCAAAATATATCAACCTATTTAAAAACTAGATGCATATGCCAATTAATCTAAATAAATAAAAAAATACATTTAATTTTCATAATGCAATCAACTATAATATTATATACTTCATAATCATATTTAATTTTAAGATTATATTTTTATTTTAAAAATAAAAAATATATAGTAAATAAAATTTATAAAATATTAAATATAATTTTTTTTATATATTTCAATAAGTTGAAATAAATAATAAAAAAGAAGTATATCATAATCCTATATATATTTATTAATTGATATATAAATTAACATATTTTTATCATTAATATCATTATTAATATGATCATTAATAATAAATTTAAAAATAAATATTTATACAAAATTTTTTATAGATTATCTAAAATATGTAATATTTTTTGTAGAGGTGATATTTTTGAAGGGTTTTTTTAAGAAAATGGATAGATTTAAAAAGTTGCCTTCTTTAATGAGCCCTTCGGCCCACCCGACCCTGTCTAATCTTTTATGAGCCCAGCCCTCTCTTGTGGAAATTGGCTTCGTAGTGTATGTACTTAGATTACCTGTACCCATTTGAAAAAGGCGGGGAAGAGAATGCGCACTGATTAGGAACTGAAATGAGAAGAAAAAGATGGCAAGACTAATGATTTCCAGATTGAAAAAGCACATTTTTAGAATACGCTCTCACTCACAATCGAGAAATCTCTCTCACTTAACTCACAATTACCTATATATGGATACTTCAATGGCTTCAGTTCAATCTATGCTTTCAAATCCGTACCTTTACTTTCTCGGTCTCTGCAAAAACATCATTTCCCTAAAGAATGTTCATGCTTTTTTCATTGTTGATGGCCTTGTTAGTGATCTTTCTTTAAGTACCAAATTGGTTAGCTTATATGGTTCTTTTGGGTGTGTTAATGATGCTCGCTTGGTGTTCGATACAATACCTGACCCAGATCTTTATTCTTGGAAAGTTATGCTAAGATGGTATTTTTTGAATGATTTGTATTGGGAGATTATTGGGTTCTACAATAGTATGAGAGTTTGCCTACTGGTATACGATAATGTTGTTTTCTCGATTGTTTTGAAGGCTTGCAGTGAATTGCGAGATATTGTTGAAGGGAGGAAATTACATTGTCACGTTGTCAAGGCAGGTAATCCTGATAGTTTTGTTTTGACTGGACTTATAGATATGTATGCAAAGTGCGGAGAGATAGAGTGTTCACGAGGCGTTTTTGATGAAAATAATGAAAGAAATGTGGTTTCCTGGACTTCCATGATCGTGGGTTACGTACAAAATGATTGTCCCCTTGAAGGATTGATTTTATTTAATAGAATGAGAGAAGGGTCGGTTGAGTGTAACCAATTCACATTAGGTAGCTTACTTACTGCTTGCACAAAGTTAAGAGCTTTGCATCAAGGTCAGTGTTTTCATGGGTATGCAATAAAGAGTGGCATTCAATTTAATTCATACCTGGTGACAGCCCTTTTAGACATGTATGTTAAGTGTGCAGCGATTGAAGATGCTAGGTCTGTATTTGATGAGCTATCTAGTATTGATCTCATCTCCTGGACAGCTATGATAGCTGGGTACTCCCAGAGTGGCTTCTCTTGCGAAGCTTTGAAGTTGTTTATGGATAAGAAATGGACGAGTATCTTGCCCAATAATGTTACCATTGCAAGTGTACTATCAGCATGTGCGAAAATGCGTAATTTGAGTTTGGGAAGAACGATTCACGGCCTTAATATTAAACTTGGGTTTGTGGAACCTGCTGTCATAAACGCACTAGTGGACATGTATGCAAAATGCAATATGAGCAGAGCTGCTAATTATATATTTGAGACAGCTTCACACAAGGATGTAGTTTCCTGGAATTCTATCATTTCTGGGTATTCACAGAATGGATCACCATATAAAGCCCTTGAAATGTTTCACCAGATGAGAAAAGAGTCTGTCTCACCTGATGCAGTTACATTGGTCAGCATCTTCTCGGCATGTGCTTTCCTTGGTGCTCTCCAATGTGGTTCCTCTCTCCATGCCTACTCTATGAAGCAGGGTGTATTATCTTCCAATGTCTATGTGGGTACCGCTCTGTTGACCTTTTATGCCAAATGTGGAGATGCTGAGTCTGCACGTACCATTTTTGATGGTATGCAAGAAAAGAACAATGTCACATGGAGTGCAATGATTGGTGGATATGGAATTCAAGGAGATGCTAGTGGGTCCCTTTCCATTTTCAATGATATGTTGAGGGAAGAACTGAAACCGAACGAAGTAATATTTACAACTATTCTATCTGCCTGTAGTCATACAGGAATGGTAGGAGAGGGATGGAAACTTTTCAATTCCATGTGCCTGGAATATAACTTTGAGCCTTCCATGAAGCATTATGCTTGCATGGTTGATCTATTGGCACGTTCTGGCAGGCTTGAAGAAGCCTGGAACTTCATAGAGAAGATGCCAGTTCAATCAGATGTTAGTTTGTTTGGAGCATTTCTGCACGGATGCGGGCTGCATTCAAGGTTTGATCTTGGAGAGAGAGGGATCAAGAGAATCCAAGAGCTACATCCTCATGACGCTTCTTATTATGTGCTTATATGCAATTTATATGCTTCTGATGGAAGATGGAATCAGGTTAAGCAGGTAAGACAATTCATGAAGAAGAAAGGATTAGAGAAATCCCCAGGGTGTAGTGTGATGGAAATGGAAAGTGGCTTTGATCTCCCGTTTCCTAGGGTTGCATCTCTCGCATAGATAATATTTTTCTGCAAATACACTTTGTGGGATCCACCAAGCATGAAGTATTTATGGCAAGTCGTTCTTTCTGAATATGTAGTAGGATCAAATGAGATTGCCCTGCGGTTTCTTGGTGAAACTCTTAGTAATGGAACAATTATCTGAAAGTCGATTAAAGATGGGATAAGCCGGCTTCTACTTTATCTGATGTTACGGGGACGGTCTCTTCATATACTGGTTCTATAAACACAACTATGGAGAACTATTATGACATTACAGGACCAGCAAGGAACAAGAAGAAAGCTTCCATGCGATCACTCCAGACCCTTGTGCCGCAGGATGCAATTTCTTGTGGACGGGGAGGTGTTTGGTTAGCGGAAAAGAACTTCGTAATCAGCTCGATGTTATCGTGGAAGCCATCCATGAAGGAGGGCTACTGAAGGGGCTAATGTCTGCGCAGAGCCCCATCACATTCATTATTAACATCCGATTCCCTTTTCCATTTTATATTTTTCAGAAAGTATATACAACCTGTATGCGAGAGCAAATTTCCTAGATTTCCTCATATAAAACTGAAGATCAATTATGTTGTACATGTAAGAAAGTAGAAATATCTATTGCTAAATCCTTGTGGTCACTGTGACGGCAGCCCTGTTTCTAACCCATGAACGTCGAGTCTTACTTTTGTGCCTACTATAACCAACCCTTTTCTACAACTGATCGAACCTCTGGTGGGATAAAATTATGCTTTCATTATAACGACCATTTCTTGAGAAATATAACAAAATAATAAGACGAACTTATAAAGTTGAACTGTATTTTGTTGTAGTTTCATTGTGTGCCCAACTGGATTCATTACATGCTTGTTCCAAAGCCAGACACTGAAAATTTTCCAAGGTGTTAATTTCATTTATTTGTAAATGAGATACATCTCCTGCTCCAAATCTGTAAACCTTTTTGTCCAGTTCTATTGTACTGTACCCGGGAACCTTCTTCAGGCCTATTCCTTCCATTGCAAATCTTACCTTCCTCGACTCATCCCAGTTACCGCCTTCTGCATAAATATTAGATAACAAGGTATAATACCCAGTATCATCCGTCCTCAACTCTAATAGATCTCTTTCAATGGTTCGAATCATATCCGTTCTCTGATGAATTCGGCAGCCATTAAGCAAGGCAGCCCAGATGCTTGCTTCTGCAGGGAAAAACATGGAGTTTATGGTTCGGTAGGCTTCATCGAGATCACCAGCACGACTTAAGAGGTCAACCATACAAGCTAAGTGTTCTGAATTAGGCTCCACTCCAAAATCCTTCATTGAATTAAAGTAGAACTTCCCTTCTTCAACATATCCTGAATGACCGCAAGCTGATAGAATATTCATGAAGGTAATGTCGTTTGGTTGTATACCCTTCTGAATCATTTGAGTGAAGAGTAAGAGTGCAGCTTCAACCTTACCATGAATTCCATATCCAGCAATCATCGTACTCCATGACACGACACTCCTTTCTGGCATACTGTCAAAAACTCTCTGGGCTGTTTGAAGGTCTCCACACTTGGCATACATGTCTATCAAGGTTGTGTCCAGGTATAGATCCTTCTTTACTCCAAAGGCTATGAGTTTGTGGTGCAGCCATTTTCCTTTTTCAAGATGTCCCATGTGGGAGCAAGCTTGAATTGCCATTAAGAAGGTGACTTCATTCATGTCAAGACAGTTTATATACATCTGATCAAAGAGGGTGATGGCCTCCAAGGAATTACCATTCTGTGAAAATCCGGAAATCATACAATTCCATGCTACAACACTCTTCAGTTTAATCCTATCAAATATCAAGTATGCTGAATCCACAAGGCCACATTTTGAGTACATGTCAACTAATGAATTCTGCACAAACTCGTCCAAAATTTGTCTTTTAATGGCGTAACTATGCATTTGACGCCCAACCTGTAGTAAACCTGAATTTGCACAAGCAGATACGTAACTTGACAGGGTAAAAGAGTCAGGTATTAGCCCTTGTCTTTGCATCTGCACAAATAATTCTAATGCCTCCTTGAACAACCCTTTTGAGACATAAACTGATATAAGCATATTCCATGATACAATATTACTCTTCCCAATAGTATAGAGAACCTTCTCACAGTAACTCAATTTACCAAATTCAGCATATAATTCCATTAAAGGTGGCCCTAAAGAGTCATCGTCAGGATCTACATGCTTAATTACGTAACAATGAACTGACATCCCTTCTTTAAGCAGGCTGAGTCCAGTGCAAGATCTTAGAACAGCCATCAAGGTAACTGCATTTGGCTCTACTTTAAATTCTATCATTGCAACAAAAATTTTCAGCGCTTCTTTGAACCGACCACTTCTATTATAGCAAGAAATCATTGCTGTCCATGAAGCAACAGTCTTACTTAACATATTTCTAAAGATTCTCTCGGCACTAAAAATATCATCACACTTGATATACATCAATACAAGAGAGTGATTTAGCAGCTCGCGAGCTTCAATTCTCTTCCTCACTATAAAACCATGAATTGCCTTGGCTAGGTTGAGAAAACCTAGTTCACCACAAGCCTCAGCGATGTTGAGCATTGTCACAGAATCCAATTCAATGTTTTCTGAAACCAATACCCGGAACATCTCCAGCCCTTTGCCTGGCTCTCCATTACTAACATGGCAAGAAATAATCGAACTCCAAGAAACCAAATCTCTTGTAGACATAATGTCGAACATCTTCTTGGCATAACATAGGCAAGCCAAATCACCATACATACCCAAAAGCGAGGTCTGAACTACATGATCAACATCAAAGGCACATTTGATGATCCTCCCATGAACAGTTTCACCAATACCAAGATCACCTAAACCAGCACAAGCTCTTGTAACCGAAGAAAATACGAAATCACTGATGGGTATCTGTTTGCATATCATTGCATTATAGAGCGAAATGGCTTCACCATAGAAATTGGACCACACATGGCATTTAATAAGCACTGCCCACATGAAAGAATCAGGGTTATTGAAAGTTTTAAAGACAAGTTTCGAGGAATGAAGGCAACCGATTTGAGAATATGACTCAATGAGCTTTGTGGAAGCCTGGGGATCATGATAGAGGCCAGCGACTAAGAGATGGGAATGGAGTTGGGTTAGCGATCTTAAGCTTGTGCAGGATCTAAACAAAGGCATGTAGAGTGTCATTTTTATTGTTTCATTAATCACGGAAACATTACCATTGCTTGTCAGCTTCTGTGAGAAATGAAATATGCATCTCTGTAGTAGAAACCAAAATTAAAAACCCCATGCAACGTAAAATAATTCAATTATCCTTAAACAAAGCTCTACACCACCTTCCTGCAATCGCAAGCTCTTCAACTAGTTTTGAATTTTATCCTCTTCTTTTACCTTTCGTAAAATACTTAAATTATCCGTTCATCTTTTCTTAATATCTAATAAATTTTTCTTTTTTCTTTTTATATTTGTTACCCTCCACATAAAATGTTAGGGTTTCCATTATTATATGTTTAGATAATATGAATTTTGAAAATTACAATTATTAAAATTATTTATTATGCAATTACTTATTGAATACCTCTAAATAATATTATTAATTTCTTTTAAAAATTCTTTCATTTTATTCTTCATTCAAATAGAAATACATAATGATTGGATAAATCTAACTCTAGTGGTTAAATCAAATGATGTCATTTAAAGTATTTTAGGAGGAATATCAATAGAAAAAGTAATCAATTACTACCAATGAATACATAATGATATTTATGATTGATTGTCTAACAACTATTTAGACGACTATTGAACTAGGATTTATTATCCTATTTTGCTAATGATTATTTATTATTTTTGAGTCATTAAATATGAAACTCTTGATGTTAAGAACTATGAAGGAATATGAACTTGCATCTAATAGTTTGTTAATTTTCATAAGTCCAACATCATGTTTAGCTCCAATGTTCTAAGGCTAATGCAAGATTCCATTTTAAGTATCTTAAATGTGTTTACATTAATGTGTAACAGTTTGTATCTTGGCCTCCTTTCCTTGATTTGAAGATCAAGGAGGGCTATTTTTAACTTCTTCAAAGATTGTTTATGAAAATGTATTAATTGTTAGAATAATTATCTTCTTTGTACAGTAGAGAAAGAGATTCTTCTCAAGTTAGTTGCCCAGTCTATCTCAAATTATTATATGAGTATTTTCTCTCTCTTGCTATTAGTTTGTTAAGACCTTGAATGAATGGTGAATTACTTCTAGTAGGGTTTGAAGTTTAATTGGTGAGGAAGATCAATTGGTTATCATAGGGTTGTATATGTTATAGTAAATTTGATGGAGGTATAATTTTTTTGGAATATATGTGGTTTCAATTTGGTAATGCTAAGTAAGCGGGAATGATGCCTTCTTATGCAACCTAACTCTCTTCTTTAGGATTGTGCATTGGTCGGTTTAGTACTCGAACCGAATTGAATTTCTGAAATCAAATTAACCGAATTACCATAATTATAAAACCGAAACCGACCAAATTTATTTGAAAACCAAAAACTGAATTGAAGTATATGTTCGGTTTGGTTCGGTTGCAAACCAAATAACCAAATTACAATTATCAAAAGGGTTTGCGAATTAAAGTATATGTTCAGCTCCCACTTATTGCCAATTATCAAAAGGGTTTGCTTCTTTAAGACTTCACCATGACTGACCAAATAAAACCAAGTAATAGTAAAATGAAGTTGTTGAAATTAAACCTATAAGGCTCCACTTATGCTTCCTCTTGAAAAAGAAAAAAGAATGGAAAATAATCATACTTTGGTAGTGGTGGATTTGAGAAATAAGATATACGACTACTGCCTAAGCTTCGCCTTCCTTTAGCAGTCTTTCATCAAGATGGAAACCAGCACATGTTCAAAGCCCAAAAGTGTATGCAAGCAAGCGGTAATGGTGGATTTTACCTAACAAGCATTAATTTTAATTTTTAAGGAAAGAAGGAAGAAGGAATTTATGGTTGGGGAAATTGGGGTTTCTTTTATCTCAGTATAGGTTAAGGTTATTAGGTTTTACAAAATTGAAGGGTTCAAAATCAAAATGCAGCGTTTAGAAAATTGGTCCATAAAAATTTTAAAAAATAATTAGTATAATATAAATCGATCGGTTTGGTTATTTCAATTTTTAATGAATCAATAACTGAACCGAACCAAAATTTACACTTTTTTCATTCTAAAAAATCAAACCTAACCAAGAATTACAAAACCAAACCGAAATAATTAAATCCATTTGGTTCAGTTTAGTTCATCGGTTTATACTCCATTTTGCTCACTCTTACTCTTCTTGCTAGAATTTTCAAAGCTAAATACTACCTTTATAAGGTTTTCTTTGAAGTTAGGTTATACTCTAATCCTAGTTTCACATAGAGGAGTGTCTTACTTTCTAGTGATATGCTAAAGAAGGGGATTTGCTGGTGAGTTGGCAATGATGATCAAATTTCTATTATTAATGACTCTTGGGTACCTAAATCAGATAGTTTTTATGTAGATTTAGGTATTGACTTTATTTCACCAGATATGAAAGTTATTAACTTGCTTATTTTTAATGTAATTAATGGACTTGTTTAGTGTTTGTGATGCTCATCCCATTTCCAACATCCTTTTAAGTTTGTTTCTTTTTATGGCTATTATATTTTATCAAGATTAGCTATTATTAATGGACATTTAGCATCTTAATGTTCCACCACAAGTCAAGGAGTTCGTACGATGACTATGCAAACAAATCTTACTTACTCTCTTTTAATCTTACTACTTATAGAGTTCCAGTTTCTACAACCTATAAATAATGTGAGCCGTTGGAGATATTTGGTTATGTTAGGGACAAGTGGACATGAGTGGTTTTATCATGTACACTAATTTCTTGCACCAGATTCTCACACTACCTTCCATTTAATTATGTGAGGAGGGTTGTATATTGGTGTTAGTAGGATAAGAGTGACTTATGTTAGAATTGTTGTAATGATTTACTTTTTTTTATTAAGAATCATGCTATTAGTACCTTATGTGCTTAAAAGAAAAATTAAATATTTTATCCTTGACGTTACTCATAGTTTAAAATATTATGTCTAATCCTTTTGATTAAGCAATGCTATGTCAGTTTGTTTTGTTGATGTGATTATGTTCAAGTCTTATTTAGTTTATGGTTGTGGTGCTATTGTGTGAAAGATGATGACATAACTTTTCAAAAAGCATGTTTAACCTTCAATATAGCTACTATAAATGTTCTTTAGCACTTTGAACAACCTTATAGTGGCTATTGTAGTAATATAAAACTCTTGGATATGTTTATACTAATTGTCAAAGTCTTATTAGTAATTATTATAGTTGCAAATTATTATTCTATGTTAATTTAACAGATCCATGTTCTATGGGTATATTAATATGCCAATATGTAGGCCCATACCCATCATATTATTATGATGGTCTTCAAAGTTGACATTGTTTTGTTGATCCATTTTGTTCTATTTCTTAATGTTATTAATAATATAATGATCCTTAAAAAAACTATTTACAAAAAATAATGTAGTTTAAAATTTTTTTACAAGAATAATTTAATAATTTTTAAAATTATTTTATTTTGGATGCAAAATCATCCTTTCTAAAAACAATATCAAAACTAAAATCATGAAATTGCCTCTTGAAAGGATGAGTTTAATATGTCTTGGACCATATATATAACCTTCAAAGAAAAATATAAAAAAGAATTAAATTTTCATTTTGCTCACATTCTAAGTTCCAACTAAGTGAGGTAAGTTAACATTTTTTATAGTATAATTTTAAGTACTTATTGTGAGCACCAGTTTCTGCCGCCCCCTAGAGCGAGGCTTGCGAGGCTCATAGACTGGGGATTGCACTTGGAGCAAAAGTACAGTCTTCTCGAGGGGTTACCCCAAGGAATGATACGGACTCGAAAGAGTCACAAGGGAGTCACCACCAAATGGTTCTGGATTGGTCCAATCGACCCATAGCAGGAGTGCTAGTTAAACCTTTCAAAGATTGGGTTCAGGTGGTGGAGATTTATTTCTATAAGTTTCCAAAATCAATTTTACCATTATAGTTGGAGTTAATTGTCCTAAGCAGGCAAGCATACAAGCGTATATTGTAAGCACAAAGCACGACATGTGATTTGGCATTGCATGGTTGCACATAGAATGACATGTAGTGCTATATGGCATTTGGATGACATGGCATATGCATGACATATGAAGTGATGACATAATATGACATGGCATATGCATGACATGACATAATAATGATATAGTAAAATGGCATGGCATATGCATGATATGGTATGGTGATGTGTGTGTGAATTGACATTTAACATGGCATGTGACATGGCGTACGACATGTCATGTGGCGTGGCATACGACATGGCATGGCATAATGACATGTGACATGGCATCATGGCAAAAATGGCATGATATATTGGCATATAGCATGGCAAATAGCGCGGATTACATGGTGAATTGGCGTATTTGGATTGTATTGACATACAAGATAATATATGTTATGGCATGACATAGAAGTATGTGATATGTCATGTGATATGGCATGTGACATGATATGACATATATATTTTAATAAATATAATAAAACCATTCATAAAATAAAATCCTTAAAAAGGTCGGTGAAAGGGATCGAGGAAAATGGGGGATACATGTGGGATTTAATGCTAAATCCTAAAAATGGGGAATAATGCTATTTTATTATAAAGGATCTTCATGTGTACACAAATCCAGGACATTAAATAACGTCTCCTCCTCCTCGGGTAGCACGAGTCAAAAATACATGAGGAAAATGAAATAAACAAGCAAAATTATTAATAGTAAATGAAATTTAGGACTTGATCGACTAATTCTATGCCATGTAAAGCACGAATCAAGAGCCAAAGTTTGATGGATGTAAGGAACGATATGGTGACATGGCATGCAATATGATAACATGGCATGTGACATGGTGACATGACATAATAGCATATAATATGATAATGTGGCATGTGGCATGACATAATAACATATGACATGATGATGTGGCATGTGACATGATGACATGACATGTGACATGGTGATATGGCATGTGGCATGATGACATGACATAGTGGCATATGACATATGATGTGGCATATTAGCATATGACGTGGCACGATGACATGACATAAATGGCGTATGACATGTGACGTGGTATATTAGCATATGATGTGGCATATGGTATGGCATATTAGCATATGACACGGTATGATGACATGACAAAATGACATAATGATATGGCATGGTATCATATGACATGGCATGATATCATATGACATGGCATGATATCATATGACATGGCATGTGACATGGCATATTGGCAAATGACGTGGCATGATGACATGACATAATGACATATGATATGGCATGATGGCATGGCATATGACATGGCATAGTAAAAAGCTAAACATGATAGTAAAGCTAAATAAAACAAGTTAAACATGCCAATAAAGCTAAATTAAGAAAATAAGCTAAACATGACAGAAAAGTTAAATTAACTTAAAAAGTCAAAGGAAGAAATGACTTACCAGGGCTAGAAGTCGTTCCCCCAAATTCCTAAAAGCTTAGGATTTTAGTAAAAATTTAATTAGTCACTAAACCTAATTAAAATTTGTACTTAAGTTATATCATTTTTATGATATTGTGTATCATTTATATGATATATTTTGTATGTCTTTGAAGAAGAAGGCTTACCCTTGTATTTATAGTAGCCTTAGGAGGTTTGCAACCTTAATGTTGGCAATATAGGATAAATTCCCTTTCCTTCACCAATATGGGAAAAATTATGGTGGATAGCCATTTTGCATGAGCCAAACGGGGGGCAAACTGTGTACCCAAATGGCAAATGAATACACAAAATTTATCTATGCAACTTGCTCTTGGGAATGGAAACTGGTATCAAGCCATTCTGATACCGGAACAAGTCACAATACGTGCCCGAAGTAGACAACCCAGCCAGCCTGTGCAGGCTGTGTTGGAAATCTATGAGTAGCAGCCATTTTGCATGAGCTAAATGGGGGCAAACAGTATGCCTAAATGGCAAATGAATATGCCAAATTCATGCATACAACTTGCTCTTAAGGATGGGAACTTGTATCAAGCCATTCCGATACCGGAACAAGTCGCAATACGTGCCCAAAGTAGGCAACCCAGCCAGCCTATACAGGCTGTGCTGGAAATCTGTGAGTGGCAGCCATTTTGGACGGGCCAAACGAGGGGCAAACCGTATGCCCAAATGGCAAATGAATATGCAAAATTCATCTATGCAACATGCTCTTAGGATTAGAAACTTGTATCAAGCATTCCGACACAAGAACATGTCGCAATACGTGCCCGAAGTAGGTAACCCAGCTAGCTTTGCAGGGGCAAAAATAGAGTGTTCACACTTATATTCATATTATTATTTTAAATATTTATTAATTTAAAATTTAAATTTTTTGTAATAATAATAATATTATTGTTATGGTGATAGATATTATACAATACTTAATAAAATGGTTTGTTTTAATTTCTTTTTATCATTTTTAAAGAAAAGTTGTAAATAAAATGATAAAAATTAATTTAGAAATTTTAATCAAATAATTTAAGAATTACAAAAATTAAAATTTACTAATAATTTTACTAGCATTGTGTGCGAAGTTTTCATTGTGACCTAGAGTGAGGCTTGCGACATATGATATGAGGGCCCACTTGGAGTGAAAAATAATTTTTTCAAGGGGCTCCCCTTAAGAAATGATATGAACCCTTGAAAGGATTATAAAATAGAGTTGTCATCGGATGATTTCAAAATTTGGTTTAACTGACTTATAGCACAAGTGCTAGTTAAACCCTTTAGAGATGAGTTTGGGTGGTGAAAATCTATTTAGTTTAGAGTTTCAATTTGCATTTTTACCATGTTAAGCGGTTAATTAACCTAGGTAAATGTATAAGCATTTATAGGCATGAATAAAATTACACAACATAGTATAGTAGTAGGCATAACTTGAAATCATGATAAAAACATAACATCAGAAATAATAAGTAAAGGCAATGGAGAAGATAGAGGATATGTGCATAATAAGGCTAAATATACATGAGAGGGGAAAATAAATAAAATGGAGGCCTATTCTATTACATAAGAGCTTCAATATACAAAAATAAACATTAAGCAACATCTTATTCACTCCATTAGGGAAAAGAGACAAGGGTCTCAGGTAACACGAAGTAAAAAATACATACATGAAAAGATGCAAGCAACCAACATGCTTAGGTAAAAATGAAGATGTAGGGGAATAATTAACTAATCTAAGCTATGAGCAAACATGAATAAAGAATCAAAGACCATTAAATGTAATAAAGTTATTCATAATAAAATGTAATTAACACGAGCTGAATTATGATAATGATGATCATGATTTTAATCTATATTTTACCCTTATTATAATGTCCTCTTAAGCATTATTTTCATGTTTTTCCTTTCAAATATAAGCATATAATATAGTATTTCATGCATTATTCACCTTCTCATGCATCACACTTATATATTGCATTATTAGCATAATTTCATGCATTTTCTTCACATTTTTCATAATTTATATGACATTCTAGTTTTGACATAGAATTTACAGTCACTCTACATTAGTTCATGAGTTTTCATATTTATTTTAGTTTGCATGGTTTATATAGGTTATTAGACTCATTTTCATGCGTTAAAACTTTAGTTTTAAGTCCTTAGATCATGTGATATGGAACACTAGTCGAGTTAGTCACGTTTTACACTTGAAGAACTCCATTTTCATGCTAAAATGAGTCTTACATGACTCATGTAAAAGGTTACATGAGTCATGTATCAATTGACTTTTTTATTTAATTTAGATTCATTCATTTCCTCTCTTAGCCAAGCCTTACACGAGTTATGTAAGGTTCCACATGACTCATGTAGAATTCAACCTCTCATGGTTTTTCCTTCTTTCATTTATTTCAAGCTTCACACGAGTAGTTTAACATTTACACGACTCATGTGACTTATCTAGGTCACTTATTTTCACTTTAATATTAGCCATAGGATCATAAGATCAAAGGGTGAGGATTAATCTAAGGGTTTTTGGAGAGAATTAGAACATGGGATTGATGGTTCCTTCTATTATTCATTCATTTGGGGAGCATTATTAGAGAATTATGTTAGGGTTTTAGGGTTTTGGGGAGAGAGAAAGAGAAAATAAAGATTAATTTTGTATGATTTGATTGATAATCTTTTCTTTTATATCTTTTTCCTTATCATAGACTTTCATCAAAATGTTGAGGAAGCAATTGAGGAGGAATTGAGAAGAGTAGAAGACAGAGTAGCAGGAGCAACATAATTGTTCAAGATTTTCTTTATTTTTATCTCTTTCTATTTTAGTTTTGAACGCTTATGGTTGTATTTCCTAATTCTTCATATCCTTTTTCTTTATTCTAATCTTAATTATGGTTTAATAGTAGTTTTGTAAGGATTGGATGATGTTTGAACAAAATTAATTTCCTTTCTATTAGTAATTTATTTACCTCTTTATGTTCTTAAGTTGTGATTCATGCTTATGATGTTTGATTGTTAGAAAAGACCCTTTTAACATGAAAACATTGAACTAGTTCTATTAATCACTGGAAAGAAGGTTTAACTTAGCTGAATGAACTTAGGAACACCAAATTGTAACTACCTAGACATAAGAGTTAATTAATTTGGAGGCATAAAGTGTGGAAATTAAACTTAATCACTGAAGTTAAACTTAACAATCACGAAAGTAAGGCGTTAGCTTGCTGCAATAGGTAAATTACTCTTTTAAAAGAAAGAACTTTACATTTAAACATTGTTTTGAAGTTGGTAATTAGACTATTAATGGAAAGTTTTTATTTATGTTCATATTCATCTATCCCTATGGTTAATTATACATTATATATACTATATTGGTTGGTTAATAATTTTAGTAATTTAATAAACTTTATCTTGTATTCGAATGTTGAATTGCCTAGATAATCAATGAAATCAATAGCTAGTACTTAGCCGCTTTTGGTCCCAAAGAACAATATCCTTAAGCTATACTTGTGATCCATACTCTTGTGGTGTGATGGATAGGGCTTTTAATGTAAAAAAAGAAAGAAAGGGGTAGAACAAAATTGGAAGGAATGTATGTTGTTGTTATTCCCAAAAGCTAGTGTCGCACCCTCATTTTAGACCGGCTTGATCTGAATCGATTTAGGAATGCCTCTGGGTCAGTTTGGGTTAGCTTCAGGCCAATCCAAGTTGATTTAGGGCTTTCTAGGCCATTCTGGGCCAACTTTGGCCGTTCCAGGATGCCTTTCGGACATGTGCATATGCTTTTGGTGC
>CANYBF010446981.1:0-29788 GCA_948192965.1 Dalechampia spathulata
ATTAGTCATACATTGAGTTGACATTAATCCATACTCAAACCTAAAAGAGATAGTGATGGTGAAAGGAGTTTATTGCAACGATGTCTGATATGGAAGGGTTGAAGTCAAACCAATATTTGATCTCCTAATATTTGGGTAATCATGATGTATAACTAGATACCGCTCATGATTTACATGCTAAATATAAAATTTAATGTGTTGCCAACATATTAGGAACCCAAGAGGTCACATACTTACAAATAAGGAAACAAGCTAAAAAGGGCATTTTCGTACTTTTAGGAAAAGTCAAAAATTACTTATGAAAATTAATCTAATACTTTATGAACTTAACATTTAATGTTTAGAAGTCCATAAGGTTTAAGTTGGGCTATTGGGTTGGGCTATGATATGGCAAGTGACAGTAACAGGCTATATTAGTCACAGACGGGCCCAGGCCTGACTTAAGCTGAAAGAGTTTCAGCTTAACCTAATTTTGGAGTATAAATATAATGTTATAACCAAAATTAGGTCAAGCCACACCATTCTTCTTCCTTTGGCCAAAAATACACTCTTCTGCAGAAGCAGAATTCGGCCTTCATAAGAGTAATTGTGAGGAAGACGAAAATTCCATAAGACTTTTCTTCTTTTTCTTTGCTAGTTCATAGGAAAGGAGATAGAAGCAATTGGTTGCTTGCTTAGACTTCCTTATTTCGTGTGGATATTGTTGGAGTCTGCCTACTTTGGTGGTTTTTGGTTTTCTACAACCATAAATATTTTAGAGATAAAGAACAAAGGACATCTGCACATAAAGTAAGAGTTACTATCCAATATGTCAGATCTAATCTCTAAACAAGTTCTTCTGTGTTTTGATGTAAAGATCTTCTTTTGGTTTGTTGTTTTAAAATGAAAATTTTAAATTTCTTCTGCTGCTTAATCACTAAACAAACCAACAATAACTTCATTTTTTTTTACTTTCCATGCATATATTAATAATCTTTACTATATTTTATCACCATCAACACTTCATACACACTTTAAACAGCAACGATATCATCATTTACAAGCTACTCAAGTTAGGGTTTAACACAAATTTCACATACCATAATAAAAATTCATTTAGTTACAACATAACACCAAATTAAATAACTTAACTTCCTTATCCTTTATCATTCAATCAAAATTCTTCCATTTATATACAATCATATCCAACCCTTCATCAACTCAATTTTTCATTAAATAAGTAAAAGAGCATAAAAGAAGAAGAAGAAGACATGCATAGAGCATATAGAACTCAAAAGAAGCATAAAAATTGAATTTTACATATGATTTTACCTTGAAATGTTGTTTTTCTCTAAGTTAGAATGCAAAGAGAAAGAGAAGAAGAAAAAAAAATTGAATATGGAATGGAGAAGGAATGAAAAACCAACTTTAATTCCTAATTTAAATAATATTAGACTTAATTTTTTTTAATTATATTAAAGAAGTAAGTAATCATGTAATGACACATGACAAGCTAATATTCATTTACTTATACCAATTTAATTCCTTTGCTTTTGTAATAATTTTTACATCATTGTCACATAAGCATAATACATGTCATATATTACATGAATGTGCATACATACCATACATAAATTGGTTTCCAAAAATTAACCTTTTATTTTCATGAACTGACATTTATGTCCTTAATCACTACTTAACTTATAATAAATTCTAACTTCATTTAAACTTTCATTTACATATTTTAACATATACTTTCTCATATAATAACATGTATAACATGCCAAAATATCACATTTCACTTATAAAATCCATCATTAAGCTTCATGAAAAGCATTCAACATAAGCATGTCGAACTTATATCCATAATACATCTTATGCACATTTTCATCACTTTAACCATCTTCTCACTTTCTTTTCATTTCTTTCTCTATAAATTTCATGTCATATGGAATTGCTTCACCTCTATATCATTTCATAATATTTTCCTCATCTCAATCATTTATGAATGATTCCTTTTACATTCCCATAGCATAAACATATCATATATGTTTTTCTTATGCTTACAACTTTTCTATATATATATACTCTCTTTTCCTTTTTCACCTTTCAACTAAATAAATAATGTATGCATATACATAATAATTCACATTAGCACTTTAAAAACATTTAATTGACTAATAATTAACTTTAAATCCATTTTCATTTTATTACCATCTAACATGCACAAATCATATTCTTACCGTACCTTTATACAAACATTCACAACTTTAAACATTTTCTATACTTCATGTATTTTCTTACCATGAAATACATACATACCTATATACTTTGACATTTAACATAATTAATCCATGCTTGCTCATCATTATAGCATTATCATAAAATACATATGCATGCATGAGTTTAAGGTGCATACGAAGGTGTGATAGGAAGGCTGCCTTCTTTATGCTAGTTAGTTTTTCCTTTGGTTAGTCTCTCCATTTCATAAAGTATTTATTGTGTTTGTCTTTTATATGTTGATGTTGTTTATTCTACAAAAAATATGCTCTATCACCTTGATTATTATTTACATCTTAATAATAGTTGGTATAATGTGCTAATTTTAAGCATTATCTTCCTTGTTTAGCATGGTACATACGTAACAAGCTAACATGAAAAACCAAATATACCTTCATCCATTATTGTAGCCATAACTTGTAAGTGATTTTACATAATTTAGTAATCATTGGTGAAGGCTTTCATATCTTGGTGTTAATCATTTATCCTTATTCTTTAGGCAAATTTGCTTTGGAATTAGACATACTATCATGATATCTCCAATGCCTAACTATATTGATTTGTGTCACATCCAAACTTGCTAACATTATCTAAATTATGATCATAAATGTGTTTAATTCTATTGTTATTTTGATGATTAAATTTCTTTTTAGCGTAAACAATGGTTTATTAAGTAGGATTATTAATTTAATATTTGAATTATTTTACAATAGACCTATAAATATTTATGTAGATAATTGTGTTTAGAAATACAATTAACATTGATAAGGGACCTTTGTTAGCAATCTATTAATGATTGATTATCACGTCCGTTGTTATATATGTATTTCTAAATGATTATATATTTCTAATTTACTATGTTGAATTAAATTAGGTACCTTAAATATCTATTACATTGGATAATTTGAGAGTTTTGTTATATGTAGCTAGCAACATTGATTAAGAGTTTTGGTATCATTTCATAAATTATATGATAAAAGAAAATATTGAATGTGATGGAAAAAATTAAGTTAAAGGATAAGTTAAAATTATCTATGAATAGTATATGTAACGAATATTAAGTTAAGCTTAGTATTTAATTAAATTCATGCATACATAAGCGATATAGTTCAAGAATTGAATTATCATAAGAAATTTAAATGAAAAATAAACCAAAATATACTGAATTAATAAATGGGCATCGTTACATTTATTGATAGTTAATTACAACAAAAATAATAGATTGATTATGTATGCAAAAGAATTATTGTTAACCATGTCATGATTTGTTAATTAATTATTTTATTATTTATTTATTTGCCTATTAATGTTTACCTAAGAAACTAAAGTAGGTATAGCTAATAATTAAATCATAAACATGCATATTTTATAATAATTCAATAAAGAAGTAGACAACCAAGATCTAGGTGATAAATAATCATACTTTATAACTTATTATACAGGTCATTAATAGAATAAATTTATATTAAGCGGTGTACTATTGCTAGTGGAGTAATGAAGACTTTTGAAAGGGTCTAGAAAGGGCATGAAAGCTATAAAATGAAAGGAAGGAAACTCCTACAAAAAATGAATAAGAATATGATGATAGAAGAATAGAGAGGCAAAGATACCAAGATGTTTATTTACTACCATTAAATGAAGTTTCAAAGGAGGTTTTTGCTAAGAAATTTACTAGTAACCGTGTTAACTAAGGTAATTTAGAATTTTGAGTTTTGAATGTGTTGTGAGTAGATCATCAGTGGATCAAAATACTTATGTTGGGATTGTTTGAATGGTGGCTGCTTAATCTTTTACATATATTTGAATTTAATTAAGAACTCAATTGTATTCATTGTTTGCTATGTATGTTAAACTGAAAATATGGTAGTTGATAGTTAAGCTTGCTTAATGGTTCAAATTACGAGTTGTAATCTTGCACCTTGTCACACTCAAACTCGATGTAACACGCTTTCATAGAATAATTAATAGTCTCCTAAGCAAGAAAACATTAATTATCCTATAAGGGATTTGTATAATTATTTTTTACATTTTAATTCATTAACTATATCAAATATTACATACCTATAATTCAGTAATATCTGTAAACATGGGTAATATCAATACACAATAATATGCTTCCATTATATCCTATAAATACATCATATATCTATCATTCATAAACATACTGTTATCTATCATATGAAGTCTATGTATTTAGTTTTACAGACTTTAATGGTTGATCATTCCAAAGTGAATTGGTAGTTTTATTCAACTACTCTACTGCAAGCATACATGTTATTGTAGTATGGTATTGATCCTACGAGGATTTATTGTTTATCCATCACTCTTCGATTTCTAACTTGCTTAAGCAATATGATAGGTTGATATATCATATGCAGTCAATCAATTATAAAATAACTATTTAAATAAGTCAAATAAAATCAATGTTAAGAAGATGAAAATAGTATTAAGAAACATAGGAATTGAAATCCAAATCACCATGTTAAGATAATGTTCATGTGTTTATTACTACACAAGATATCCTAATCATTAATCGTCCTCTCTTGAGGCAAAACCAACTAAATTAGCATCAATCTTCCTCTCTCGAGGCAAAGTCAACTAGATCTTTATTAATCTCAGAATCACTCTCTCGATCTATTCGTCTCAATTAAAGAAATCATGAAGCAATCATACGGGAGCTCAGTGGTGTGTAGATCTCTCATACACACTAGCCTAACTTGAATGTTTAAGCATTTTATAACTCAACTCTCATTGCAATCATAAAGGATAAGATTTGATCTCTCAACATAAATCTTTAGAATTAAGCATTCATAGTAATTTGAATGAGCATAATCAATTATCCCAACAAAGGATTTCAAGATTCAATTTCTATAAAAAATAACTTAGCTACTCATGGCTTAAGAGAAACAACAAGAAAATGAATAGAACAAGGAACAACACTCTGTAGAATATGGGATGCATTTGCCACCACCTTGGCACCTTCTTTAAATCTTTGAGTGGAGGTAACACTTTGCCCCATCTTAAATTTGTCAATTTCCTTGCCCATTAGTCTCTCCATGCTGTGGACTCCATTGCTCATTAAATCTCTTTTAAAGCTCTTTATTTTTGCTCCCTACAGATCCCACTTCCTCCACTTAATCTTTTGTAAATATCATGTTTTAAATTGCCCATAATTGAAGAGTCACAATCATGACTTGTTGAAGTAATTCTCTAATGCTTCTATCATGATTATGACTTGCAATGTCATGATTGTGACCTTTCTTTGTGGCTCATCCTCGCTTAGCATAGCTTCTGTCATGATCGTGACTTTGAATATCATAATCGTGACTTGATCTTTAAGTCCCAAAATTCTTCATTCCTTTGTTGTTTGCTCTTTTAACTCTACACACTCAACAAATAAATCAAATTCCACCAAAATAAAGTAAAACATAATAAAATAAACACTACTTATTAACTTAAAAACAACTAAACATCATGAAAATTGACATACATCAACATCCCCACACTTAAACCTTTGCTTGTCCTCAAGCAAAGACAAAATAACATAAAAACAAAGATTTGGAATGCACTGATGATATGGCAATTGCATTTGTAAAAATAGAACATTTCCAACACTCATCACCCCTCTTATGTAATTCTTTTATAAACTTAGTAAATCATTAGGTATTAAGAAGCTTGAAATGTTTAACTTAGACAATTAAGTTTAATAATTCATATAATTGCCCTAGTAAATACAATATAACTCATCATCTTTTGCCTAGATATGAAATGTGAGTGATTTAAATTGCCATTTATATTTTGAGGATCATAAGGTTTTTACTCTTTCTCTTTTTGTTTTTCTTTTCCTTTTTACTCTTGATTCAATTTTTAGCTCTTGTTTGAGAGGTAGGTCTTCCTCGTCGAGTACCCTACGCTTTTGATGATGGTCCTTGGTTAAATGACATACTATCTAGCTTGAATGACTACTAACGCTGTTCTTATCACTAGGGCCAGTTTTGGGCACCCCTAATGATAGCGGAACAAATAGCTTTAACCCTTTTTGGCTTATTATTTTGATTTTATTTTTGTTTTCCCTAGTCATTTTCTCCATATTCCACATTTTAAACTACCACATCATGCATCTTAGTATTTTCCAATAAGTTATACTCTATTTTCTAGTGCAATGATAAAAGGATTAAGCTCATTGTTTAAGGTAAATATTTATACCTTCTCAATCCTAGTGATTTGTTAAGTTTATAAAAGAATTATTCAAATCAAGGTGATTTCAAGCTAAACATGCCCATTTTTAAAAATACTCATGCCATATTCAAATAATTACAATTCATAAACACATAATCAAGTAAAATACAAAATAAAACATGTAAAAATCAAATCACACATGCATATACTAAAACAAAGCACACAATAGTAAAAAATAAACAAACAAGCATAGAAAATAAGCATAAGCACACAAGCATCCCCACACTTAGAGAACACATTGTCCTTAATGTGGAAACACACAACATGTAAAATTGAAGATACACATAAAAGATAAAAGTAAAAACATATAAAAGAAGTGAAAGGGTTGAGATTTTAGTTACCTGGAGGAGGGGGAGAGGTAGGTGAAAATGGAGTGGGGGAGGGTACATGTACTCTAGAGAGTTGGAAAAATTTTAGCATCTTCTTCCTTTGATAGCACTGTGCTCTATGAATATCATTTACTATTACCTCTATAATTATAAGGTGAGTGGCATTTTTAGCATGGCCCCACTCCAGCCGTAGTAGCAAGGCCTTGATGGAGTTGTCTACACCTATTTTGGCTACTTGTTGTTCTTATGTTTATTGTTACTCCACCTGTTCTTATGTTTGCTCTGCCTTCTGAGCATTACTCTCCTTTTGTTCATCATGCTCATCCTCATCCTCATCTAAATAAAGGTGCCTTTGTTTGACACCATCTCGATTGTCATATGCCTTGAATTATGCCCCTCGCTTATATGTAAGCCTTGCATCTTGCAAGTACTTAGCAAAAAAGTTATCAAATGGCAAAAGTGTTAGGTTAGATAAGTCCACATCAAAGTAATCAATAATGGCAATGATAATGTGGCCTAGTCCTAACTTTCTGCTTTACGGTCTAGCCATCCACATGAATCCCTTCATAAGGTGAAAGGTGGTACAATAGGGATGATCATTAAGCATGCATCATATTGGAAAGAGTTCCTATTATGATACCTTGTTGTTCTCTATTTTTGCAAAAATAGAGACAACCAAGTACTTATGAAGTAGAATGAGAACAGGGTCCCTAATGAGCAGGTTGGGGGCATTATGAGCATTGTATGGTAGGTTCCCTCCCGTAAGTTCATTCCAAAAGTCTTTTAGCCTAAATTTAGAATGGGAGGATATCAAGCCTTGTTGGGGCAATTCTAATACATCTTCTATCATTTGATGGGTCATTTCCATGGGTTTATCCCTTATTCTAAACCTAATTTAACTGAGCTGATCGTTGACATGGTCATAAGTTATATAGAACTCATGTATGAGTTCTTTGCATGCATGATGCTCATCAATAATGAAGTTGCCTCAACCTAACTTGGAAGCAAATGCTTTCAAAGGAGTGAGGGCTTCTAATTATTCAAGTAAGTGCCAGTCAAAATAACAAGGAAGGATGAATGGTTTCTTATAGACTTGTTGGTATCTCCTACCTTCCTCCTGTGAGTATATTGGGAAGGGTGTTCTATAATAATCGACGATATTTTCCATGGACGGTTCCGGGGCCTTCCTTGTCTTGTGTGCACTTGGAAACATGTTTGACTCTTCTTGACATTTCTGCAATTGAATCCCAAACTATCTCAATCAAAAAGCTTAAGAAAATAGCAAGTTTTAGCTTATTTTAATGCTGCCATGATCGTGACTTTCGATTTGTGTTCTTCCCTCCTTTTAATTTTCTTGTACCCAGTTCACCATTTCATGAAATAAAATAGAAAATAACAATATTCTTAAAGCAAAAAATTCCAATATCATCTTGAAATCATTCTACATATTGCACAAATCCCTCTTCTTATTAAAACCTAGAATTGAAAAATCAAGAAATGAAGAACAAGAGAGAGAGAGAGAGAGAGAGAGAGAGAATCCACTTACTTGTTGATTTGATGAAGATTAGAGGAGAAAATGTAGTTACAATCAAGTAATCTAAGTTCTAATATAATGAAAAGATGATATGATTAAGTTTTGGAAGAAAATAGGGTGTTTCGAGATTTTAGGCAAAGTGAGTTTTATGTTTTAAGAACTTCCCCTCTCTTTATACTTAGAAAAATTTTTTGGGAATCAGGTTTGGAGTTTCGGTCACGATCGTGACTTTCAAAGTCATGTTTGTGACTTACCTTAGAAAGTTTCTATCACGATCGTGACTTGCAAAAATTTTCTAGTTCCTTCCTTCTTAACATTCTGTCACGATGATGACTTCCCTTTTCCCCCCTCAATTCATTTTATTTTATTTTTCTTTTCTTTTCTTTTGATTTTACATTATTCAAACACACATGATTAAACTTAAAAACATCATTTATCATCATCAAAACATAATTCTAAAAGTATTACAAACACCCTAAAATAAAAATTTAAAATTTAAAAACAACATCATACACATGAAAACATACATACATGCTGAGTTTAAGGTCATCAACTGGACCTTACCTCTTTACAGACTTACTCTAAAGGTGTTACCTCCTTTGGTTTATGAATTAAATCTTCAAGGTAGACTTTGCATCTCTGCCGTTCAATTTGAATGTTTTTATTTTCTTATTCCTTAGTTCTAATGCTCCACTATCAAAGACTTGTGCAACTTCAAACAGACCACTCCACCTTGACTTCAGCTTTCCAGGAAACAACTTCAACCTGGAATTAAACAATAACACTTTATCACCAGTTTTAAAGGATTTTACCTTGATGTGTGTATCATGCCATTGATATGCATGTGCATATCATACGCTAAGTGCCTTAGCTCTTCAAGTTTCTATAGCTGCAACAACCTCCTTTCTCTTGCCTTTTTTAGATCATGATTCAAAAACCCAATTGCCCAGTATGCCTTATGCTCAAGCTCCACTGGCAGATGACAAGCTTTTCTATAAATCATCATATAGGGCATTGTTCATATAGGTGTTATGCTATGTGGTATTCCCCTAAGGTGTCATCAAGCCTTACTGCTTAATCTTTTCTAGAACTACTAACTACTTTCTCCAGAATTTTATTCAATTCTTGATTTACAACCTCTATTTGGCCACTAGTTTGAGGATGATATGCTATGGACACCTTATGATGCACGTTATAGCACTTTAGTAAGGCCTCAAACTTGGAATTGCAGAAGTGTGCTCCACCATTACTAATTAGTGATCTTGGTACTCCAAATCTGGTGAAGAGCTTTTTGATGAATCAACTCACAACCCTTACATCATTGGTGGGACTAGCAATTGCTTCAACCCATTTTGATACATAATCAACTCCCACCAAGATGTATTTATTTCCCATAGATGTGGGAAATGGTCCTATGAAGTCCAAACCCCACACATCAAATATTTCCACTTTTAGAATTAATGATAAAGGCATCTCATCTCACCTGGAAATGTTCTCGGTTCTTTGGCACTTGTTGTAATGCATCATATAATTTCTAGCATCCTTGAAGATGGTTGGCCAATAGAATCTGCATTCTAGCACCTGTCTTGCTGTCTTGTTTGTACCATAATGCCCTGCATAAGATGAATCATGATAATAGGTTGGTATAAGCATTATCTCTACTTTGGAGACACATCTTCTTATCAAGCCATTAGGATATTGGTAAAATAAAAAGGGCTCCTTCCACTAATAATACTTGGTATTTACAAAAAACCTCTTCCGCTATTGATATGACACATTGGAAGGCACTATACTGTAGGCCAAAAAACTTAGCCATATCTGCATACCAAGGAATTCATACTTACTGTACCATGAAAATAGACCTATTCGGGAATTCTTCTCTAATGGGCTCTAATTCTTCATCCTCATCATCCCTCTTAAGGTGAGAAAGATGATCAACAACTTCACTTTTAGCTCCCTTTTTATCTCTGATCTCAATGTTGAATTCTTGTAGCAGCAACACCCATCAAATTAACCATGGCTTGGCATCCTTCTTAGTAAACAAGCATCTCAAAGTAGCATGGTCAGTAAAAATAATAACTTTGGAACCTAGAAGATAAGCTCTAAAGTTATCACATGTAAACACTATTGCTAAGAACCTGTTTTCAGTTGTGGTGTAGTTCAATTATGGTCCTATTAAGGTTTTGCTAGCATAATAATTGGCATGCAATTTCTTCTCCTTCCTTTGCCTTAACACACATCCTATGGTAAAGTCACTAGCATCACACATAATTTCAAATAGTAGGGACCAATTTGGTAAAGCTAAAACTGAAGTCGTGGTTAATACATCCTTTAACATGTTGAAAGCATTCAAGCACTCATCATTGAAATCAAACAACACATCTGACTAACAAGCTCGTCAAAGGTCTAGCAATCACATAAATTTTTTTGATAAAGCGACGATAAAATCTTGCATGTCAAGGAAAGCTCTTATACCTTTCACATTTTTGGGAGGTGGTAGATTGGATATTACCTCTATTTTAGCTTTATCCACCTCAATATCTTCCTTAGAAATTTTGTAGCCGAGCACAATTCCTTCATTCACCATGAAATGGCATTTTTCCCAATTCAGCAATAAGTTGGTTTCCTCACAGTGTTGTAGGACTTTCTCTAAATTCTGAAAACATGACTCAAAAGAGTCTCCAAACACCGAAATGCCATCTATGAAAATTTCCATAAATTCCTCAATCATGTCAGCAAATATAGCAAGCACACACCTTTGAAATGTAGCAGGTGCATTACATAAACCAAAAGGCATGCGTCTATATGCAAATGTACCATATGGACATGTAAAATTTGTTTTCTCTTGGTCTTGAGGAAAAATGATAATCTAAGTATATCTGGAACAACCATCAAGAAAATAATAGAATGAATAACTTGTAATTTTCTCAATCATTTGGTCCATAAAAGGTAAAGGAAAATGATCATTCCTAGTAGCAGAATTCAACTTTCTATAGTCTATACACACTCTCCAGCTAGTTACAGTTCTAGTTGATAGCAATTTTTTCTTTTCATTCTTAATTACAGTCATACCTCCCTTCTTAAGAATACATTGGACATGACTCACCCATTCAATATTAGAAATAGGATAAATAATACATGCATTCAGCAGCTTTATCACCTTCTTTTTCACTACCTCTTTCATGTTCGGGTTGAGTCTCCTTTATCTTTCATGAATAGGCCTACTACCTTTCTCCAAGTGAATCCTATGCATGACCATGTTTGGGGTGATGCCCTTAATATCAGACAGCTGCTAACCTAAAGCTTGAATGTGTTTCTGCACCATTTTAAGCAACTTTTTCTCCTATTCCAATGATAGGTAAATTCTCATTATTACCTAAGAAAGTATACCTCAAATGTTTTGGCAGAGTTTTGAGTTCCAAAATAGGTGGTTTTTTAATTAAAGGAGCAATAGGGTTAGAATTTCTAACCAATAACTCGGTTCTAGGTGGTTTAACACCTTTCTCACCTATTACCTTTGGTTTCTCATTTATTGTGGCATCCTTTGTCTCTTCATCCATTACAGCTAAAACACATTCATCAATCACATCAATTTTCATGCATGACTCACCTTCTATTAGTTGCTTCATTGCTTTCTTCATACATAATTCTATTCATTCTTCATTGATTCTTAAGATGAGTTTCCCTTCATGTACATCCACCAAAGCTCACCATGTATTTAGGAAAGGTCTTTCTAAAATTAGGGGACAGTTAACATCTTCATTGTAATTGAGCACCATAAAGTTCACTAGAATGACAAACTTGTCCACCTTTACTAGGACATCCTCAATAATACCAAATGGTTTCTTCATCGATTGATTAGCAAGTTGAATTACCATGGAAGTTGTCTTGATGTCTCTCAAACCTAACTTCTAAAAAATGGAATATGGCATCAAGTTGATACTTACACCCAAATCATACAAACATTTATTAAACACTAAATTTCCTACCTTGTATGGAATGGTAAAACTTCTTGGATCTTATAGCTTAGATGGTATACTACTTGAGATAATTAAGCTACAACTTTTAGTTAGTGATACCATTTGGTTATCATCAATTTTTCTTTTATATGGTAAGATCTCTTTTAAAAATTTAGCATACTTAGGCCTATCCTCTAACATTTCAGCAAATGTCACATTAATTCTCAGCTTTTTTAGTTTTTCAATAAAAGCAGTAAATTTCTCATCAAACTTTGGTTTCATAAGTCTTTGCGGAAAAGGAATAGATGGTATATACTTACCTGTCTTGTGCTTACTTTCTTTCTTTTTCTGCTTAGAACCTCAACCATGATCATAACTTTGACTATCATGATCATGACAGAGACTACTCTTAGCTTCTCCTTGCTTTCCTGATGTTTCAGCTTCATAACTCATGCGTCTACAATCTTGATCTTCTGCTTTGCCTTCATCCTTACTGTCAACAGGTTTCTTTCCTTTGTTCACAAGCTCCTTTCCACTCTTTAAATATATGGCATTTATGCACTCCTTGGGGTTTAGCTTTGTATTACTTGGAAGTCCTCCGAGATTTCTTTATGCTATTATTGTAGCTAACTACCCCACTTGCACTTCCAAGTTATGGATGGAGGATGAATGGTTCTTTGTGATTTGGTCAAATTTAGCTTTCATCCTTTTTTGTGATTCCTCCTATCTTGTCAATTTTATTCCCAGCATCTCCATGAACTTCTCCAACTTAGATTCAAAGTTATTTTGGGGAGCTGTTGGTTATGTCTTTGGAACATTTTTTGCATTATTAATCCATGAAAAGTTTGGATGGTTTTGCCATCCCGGATTGTAAGTATTGGAGTAAGGATTGTTACCTTGCCTTCTCATAGAGTATGGCATATTCCCTACAAAATTAGCTTGCTCCACATTCTTGCATGCATTGAAATCATTAGCGGTGTGTCCTGCTTGTCCACATAACTCACATGAACTTGAAACTTTTGATAAGTTGCTAATTTAGTTTATCAAATTTGCAACTTTAGCCTACAAAGTAGTAACAACATCTAATGATAATACACCTTTATGCTCCTTAATTGCTGATTTAGATTTGTCTGATGCCTATAAGATATTGGTGGTTGCCATTTCTTCTAGTAGTTTATAAGCTGCTTCATTAGTCTTCTTCATCAGAGATCCTCTAGTTGCTGCATCAATTATTCCTCTTATGGTTGTATTGACTCCATTGTAAAATGTTTGGAGCATCAATTCTCTAGGTAAATTATGATAGGGACACCTTCTTTGTAGTTCCTTGAATCTTTCCCATATTTCATAGAGAGACTCATTATCCAGTTGCTAGAAATTGGTAATTTCCTTAATAATCTTTGTTGTTTTTGCCAAAGGAAAGTATTTGACTAGAAAAACTTGTACCAGCTGGTCCCAAGTGGTAATGATCCAGGGGTCAATGAATTCAGCCAAATCTTTGCCTTATCTCTCAATGTAAATAGAAATAGACACAGTTAGATCACATGCTCTGTAACATCATTGTACCTAAAAGTATCACAAATCTCCAGAAAATTTAAGATATGAGCATTAGGATCTTCATTTACTGAACCAAAGAACTATACCAAAGATTGTAACATTTACAGTAGAGCTAGTTTTATCTCAAAGTTATTAGCTACTACAGGTGGTCTCATTATGCTTTGTTGGTTAGCATAGAAACCTGGCCTAACCATATCCATCAATGTCCTTTGTTCTTTTACCATTTCTATTGGCGTAGAAACCTGGCCTAACAATATCTATTCTGTAATTTGAGCAGCTCTTTGGTTCTCCCTTTCAAATCTTGTTAGATCCTCATAAACTTTTAATAATGGTGATTAAGAGTTCTTGGTTCTTCTTTTGCTCATACACCTATAAATTTAAAACAAAAATTAAAATAGAATGCTTAACTCAAATTATACTTTCTAATAATGATTTTAAACATATAAATTCCTTAGCAACAGTGCTAAAAACTTGATCATCCCAAAGTGAATTGGTAGTTTTATTTGACTACTCTACTGCAAGCATACAAGTTATTGTAGTACGATATCAATCCCACAAGGATTTATTGTTTATCCATCACTATTCAATTTTTAACTTGCTTAAGAAACAATGATAGGTTGATATATCATATGCAGTCAATCAATTATAAAATAAGGATTTAAAGAAGTCAAACATAATCAATGTTAAGAAGATGAAAATAATATTAAGAAAAATAGGAATTGAAATCCAAATCACCAAGTTAAAATAATGTTCATGTGCTTATTACTACCCAAGATATCCTAATCATCAATCTTCCTCTCTCAAGGCAAAACTGACTAAATTAGCATTAATCTTACTCTCTCTAGGTAAAATCGACTAGATCTCTATTAATCTCAGAATCACTCTCTTGATCTATTTCCCTGAATTAAAGAAACCATGAAGCAATCATATAAGAGCTAAGTGATGTCTAGATCTCTCAAACATACTAGCTTAACTTGAATGTTTAAGCATTTTATAACTTAACTCTCATTGAAATCATAAAGCATAAGATTTGATCTCTCAACATAAATCTTTAGAATTAAACATTCACAGTAATTTGAACAAACACAATCAATTATCCTAATAAAGGATTTCAAGATTCAATTCCTATAAGAAATAACTTAGCAACTCATGGCTTAAGAGAAACAATAAGAAAATGAATAGAACAAAGAAGAACACTTTACAGAATATGGGATACCTTTGCTACCACCTTGACCCCTTCTTTAAATCCTTGAGTGAAGTTAACACCTTGCCCTATCTTGAATTTGTCAATTTCTTTGCCCATTAGTCTCTCCATGCTATGGACTCTATTGCTTATTAAATCTCTTTTAATGTTTTTATTTTTGCTCTCTACGGAACCCACTTCCTCCACTTAATCTTCTGTAAAAATCATGTTTTAAATTGCCCATAATTGAAGAGTCATGATTGTGACTTTTGGAGTCACAATCGTGACTTGTTGAAGTGATCCTCTTGGCTTTGAATGCTTCTATCATGATCATGACTTACAATGTCATGATCATAGCTTTTCTTTGTAGCTCATCCTCACTTGGCATAGCTTCTGTCATGATTGTGACTTTGAATGTCACAATAATGCTTATTTGCTCCTCTAACTCTGCACACTTAATAAACACATAAATTCCACCAAAATAAAGTAAAACATAACAAAATAAACACTACTTATCAACTTAAAAACAACTAACCATCATGCAAATTGACATACATCAATGGTGTTGATATTACACACAATAAAAGTTCATATCATAAGTATTACTACCATAAGGGTTAATACAACAAGTTGCATATGTAAAAGATATCACAAAGTATGTTACATTTGTCCAAAACCACTCCGAGAATGAGATTCTTCAAAATCACAACCTCCTCTAGCTGCTGATCATTCAATCTAAACCCTCACTAGAAGGTCCCGGGCTTGCATTCATCAAATGAAAAATGTTGAGTATGAAACTCAGTGATGCTATAAAATATATAAATAACATGATCATGTATTATATATAACATTATAATATTAAATCATGGTGAACAATCATTAAGCAATATAACCATATCATATCATGTCTCTTTGCATTGTGCTATATCTGTTATAAGTAATGCATATATCATACTGTGTAAAGCTTAGAATAAATACCATAAAGGTTCTATTGTAACTTTTCTTGGATTAAATACTGTATTTGAACATCATTACTTTGTGTACTTTTCTATATAAGCATAACTATAGTGCATTAATCATTTCATTAACTGTATTTCCAGGATATATGAATGATAATGTATGTCTATGAGAATGCAATTATACTTTGTATTATCCCTTTGATTTTCTGTAATATTTCATATCATTTCTATATGATTGTGCACAATCCATACTGGGTCCATTTCTCTATATATTGGTACTATGATATCATTCATAGTATAACCTCATTAAGTTGATTTCATAAGCATATAAGTGAGAAACCATTATTTCAAGACCTTATGCAAGATCATAAAGTGAATAGTATAAACCTGTTACCCCTTTGCCCTTATTAATAGGTTAAAGAGAAGTTTGAGTCTTATCAGTTAAGCTTATAGCATTTCCAGTTAATATTCACTTAGTAAGGTCATTTACATATTACACCTAGCTTATCACCTTAAGGAATCCATATCCATTCATAACATGTAATCGTAATTCAACTTTGATTCATAATGACCATATAAGTAGAATATCATCTTATAATATTTCACACTCACAAGTAGGGGTCATACATGCCTTTCAACCAACTTAGGTCTTTGAATCATAATATCATCCATTAAGTGTATTTATACATCATTAACCTCATTAGAACATATGGTAAGCTAATGTCTATATTCATACCATTACACATCTTTGCATTCAAGTACAAGTGCATATATAAGTCATACATATGCATATTGGCATGTAACTTAAGTATTTAAAACATGCAAGCATATATAAGACTTATCATAGTCATGTGTGAACATATAACAATAACATCATTTTATACTTCTAAGTGTATATTCTTATGTAAAATGGAGAGTTATAAGGTCTAGGTATGTATATCATTAAGTTTGGAAGCTTAAGATGCCCATTCATTAAGATGGTGAATCATGTTAGTCAAGTTACTATTCATTTGTTCATATGCACTATTCATTTGATCATTTTCATTTCATGTTTCATTCTCCTTTTCACTTAATATGCATATGCCACTAAGTACCCTTAATGACCATCTTATGGATCATGAATGACACTCAATTTTAGTCCATCATCTAATGCACATCTTAAGGTATTAAACCACATAAATTAGGTATCAAAACTTAGACATTTATGGCATACAACATAAATTTGCAAAAACTAGAAAGTGAAAGTACCATTTTTGCACATGCTTGGACTAAATGAATTTTTAAGCAATCTTCTTGGCCTTTAACATAAATATGCCATATACCATCACAAACTAGACTCATCAAGGTTTAATTCAAGCTATAATATGCAATTTATTCCATCCATCTAGGCCTCAAAAGTGAAAAGGCTGTATATCATTAAAGAGCCCACAGAAATGCATTATTTGCATACTTTCAGGCACACTTGCATAATTTTACCTCTTTTGGAATAGGGCACATGTATATCTTGAGTCTCACATGAAAATTGGTATGCAAACAACCTATACAAGATGACTTATTCTACATGCAACACTAAAATGCACATTTTTAGTATACCACTAACTTGTACAATTTTTCCCCTATTATAACTTAGTCATATAGTCACTTTTAATGAATGAAAACATTGTACTAAGTTATATCTATAAGCAATATATCTAGATTTAAAATTATACATTCACATCTCTCATCATACATAAAGTTATACTGTATGGTTCACATGCTACCTTTTATGTTTCTTCATGCATGCCTTAATCATTTTGACCTCTAACTCACATTGAAATCAAGCCATACCAAATAAAAACACATATATACATGTTACAAATAAACCTAGGTCCAATTAGCCAGCATACACAACATATATCTACACTTTTAGGCTATATACACACAATATATTCAAGTAACATGCTTTGCTGCCTCCATAGTGAACATTTCAGCCTAACCATGCTATACTTCACCTTTGCATGCAACCAAACCCCATTTTCATCATTTAAACACATCAATAAATCATGTTTTCATACAAACTCAAATTTTACATAATTTTTCCCCCTAAAACAATGAAAACTAAAAAGTCCTTAAATTGGCAGCGAGTTTGGATTCAAGTTTCTATCACTTTCAATCATCTTTCCATCAACGTTTTAGCATACCAAACCTTCTAGAAACCTTTAGACATCATTCAAACACTTCAAACAGTGACCAAAGTAACATATTTAAGTGATATAAATTAAGGACTAACATAAATTCTATATACCATAATAAAAACTCATTTAATTACACATAACACCCAAAACAACAACGTAGCTTACTTATCCTTTATCATTCAATCAAAATTCTTTGATTTACATACAATCATCACCAATCCATCCTCAACTCACTTCTTCATTAAGCAAGTAAGAAAACAGAGAAGAAGAAGAAGTTATACATAGAGTGCATAGAACACAAAAGTAACATAAAAGCCAAATTCTACATATGATCTTACCTTGAAAGATTATTTTTCTTAAGTTAGAATACAAAGAGAAGGAGAAGAGAAAGAAGTTGAATATAGAGGGAAGAAAGGGATGAAAAACTGACTTGCTTCCTCTTTTAAGATAACATAAGACTCAATTTTAACTATGTTAAGAAAGGTCCAATCATATAATGACATTTGGTAAGTTAATGTCACTTAAACCAATTTATTTACTATTCTTCATAACCATTTTTACATCATATTTAGGTCATGATTACATAAGGATTGCACTTACCATACATCATAGTAATGTGGACATAAGTCTTACATAACATAATTTCCAATATTAACTGTATCTTTCCATGGAATTCCATTTATATTATAGCTTAACATTTAACATACCATTATTTTTAACTTCATTTAATTTATATTCACATTTTAAACTGTACTTTATCATATAATAACATGTTAAACGTGCTAATACATTACCTTACACACATAAATTCCATCATAGAGCTTCATTTGAAGCATTCATGAAAAGCATGCTAAATTTATATTTTAAGTTCATATTCACTTCTATAATCAATTCCATATCATATAAGATTCCTTTATTTATAAGGCACTTCATATCACATTCATCACATCAAAGCATTCATGCATTTCATGCACTAATTAATCATTCACTACAATGTATGCATAAAATGCATGCACACAAAGATGCTAGGTATGTGGATGTGACATGCCATTTTTTGCATTAATATATATATATGTTGTGGTAATTAATGTATAAAACATTACCTTATAGCTGGGTACTATCAAACATCAAGTTTAGTTACAAATAAACATGTGTAATAGTGTTAGGATTTCCTTAAAAATATGATGGAAAGCTGATGATATTTTCCTGAGTTGATTTAAGCTATCATAAAAATAAATTTGGATAGAGAGATGAATCTTTGACTAAGATTTTAAGATAAGATTTAGCAAAGAAATGATTCTATTATTCAACTATTGTTTAATGAATGACTGCTAATAAATAAAGTATGTATATCGTGTTTATTATAAGTAAATGAGATAGGTAATTGTTTATGGATAGACTTATAACACAACCGTAGAAGTTAATGAGATGTTAGTGTGTAAGGGATAGTTGAATTTATGCAAATAAGTTAAGTAAAGTAGTGAACCAAACGAAAAGTATGACATGTCATGATTTGCATTGAAACTTGCTTAATAATAATAAAGTAATCTTGGAAATAAATATACTGCAAGTAAATGAGGCAATGTTATTCTAAATGATAAAATGATTAGTTCACTATATGTACGCATATATATATTGACTTTATATGTAGAACATTTAATAGGGTTATTGATGTTGGGATAAAAGAGATATTAACAACAATGTTAAGAACATGTTGGTGATCAAACTAGAAGTATACATGTAATAAATTATGAAAATCAACTCCAAATTATTTGAATATGTATATACATATGTTAGGTTGATAGAATTAATGTAGGTATATTGGAAACTTAATCTAATTACTACTTTGAAATTGTAACGAAATTGGCGTACCAAATATATATAGAATGCTATAAGAAGATGTGAATAAGATAAACATTATAGTTCTTATGCATGAGGCAATCCATGTATAATCCTTACACATGATTGGACTATATGAGTGATCAAGAAAGTTATTGATAATGATGAAAATTCCTAAGGAAATAAACATAAATTAGGAAGAAAAAGTTGAAGGGTTATATTCTATAGGAATTATATTAATTGTGTAAGAATCACACATAAATTAATGAATGCACATTATCCATATACTATTGGATTAAATATTCATATCATTAATAAGCTTTAACCTTTATATAAGTTAGAGAAGTGGATGGGAGTTTTATGCATGGTTAAACTACACATGAATGCATAAAATTGAGTATAGTACTACCATCTTAACAAAACCTTAGTATAAGGTGTAAAAAAATAGAGAAAAAAGAGTTAAGTTAAAATGATATAATTATTGACATATAGCTAAAAGGATATGAATATGTTATCCTTCTTAATTGATTACAAAATGAGAAAATTAAAAGACATATGCATTATACATGTAAATGTAAATGTTTAATGTATTTACATATATATATATATATATATATATATATATATATATATATTTGATTGACATATTAAGAAACTTATGTATGTTAGGTGAGGAAAATAGAAGAATCGTTATCCTTACTTCACGAACAGACGAAAAAAAAGTGAAAACATGTTTGTGCCTATTCATTTTCAAATTTATAAATTATATTGGCAGGTATACAAAGATACATTCAAAGTTACATATGTGGTAATAATATTCTTAACTATAATATAACTAATGATTATTCATCATTTAATAATCCATCTAAAGATGGGGTTTTATTAAGCTCAAAATTACTACTTTATTATATAGAGGTTATAAACATTATTAGTTGTTATACAAATATTGAATGATACATTTGATTAAAATTATTATTTTATTTTATTTTATTTTATAATTAGTAATTTAATTTTCTTTATTTATTCATTTGACAATTATTGTTTAAGAATGAGATCGTATTGAAATAGGGCTGGAAAATAATAATAAAAAAAGTATCAAATTAGTTAAATATAACTTTACTAGGTTATGTATAATAGATGATACATTAGTACAAGATGATGTTTAGTACTTAGAATTGTTATTAAAGGCTTATTTAAGATGAATAGTTTATGGTATAATTGTCTATTAATGATTTATCTTCATTTATGTTTAACTTTATTAATAAATATTCATAAATAAAATTATTTGATGAATTATATTAATTGTATAAAAGAAATAGGTAGATGATTTATTATGTCATATGATTATAATATTTCATTAATGTGAATAATTACAATCATGTTTGTATGTAATCATTGTTAACTCTTTATGTATATAAGAAATTAATAGATAAATATACGGTCTACCTGGAGGTAGTTACTGTACGATGAGGTTATGATTTAATTCTTAAATGGTCATTCATCATCTATTTGATAATTTAAATCAAGAAAAGGAGGGTGTCATAATAGGCTAGTATGATTTAAATATAATAAGTTATGAATGTCTAATGAGAATAATGGCCAATGCATTTGTATGAATTGACATCTTTAATTATAATAAAGATTATTTACTCATTTATTTGGTACTATTGATGTCTTATATATATACAAACATACATCATGAAGTAATGAAGAATTATAGGAGCCAAGTTTATGCTTAATACTAATGGGAATAAATAGAATAAATAATACTCCTAAGCATGTTATAAATTATGATGATAATGGTTCGATACATAATATATATTTGTTACATTTTAGAAATGTAGGTAGTATCAAATATATTTATATTTATTAGTTAGTATTTACAAATAACGATTATCTATTCATTCGTCTGAAACTATTGTTAACTTATATATACATTTTTGGAAGTTAACAATGAATGGCGTGGACTATATTATGCCTAATAATAGTTATATTATGAATAAAATTACATATAAAATAAAAAGCTTGATGATTCAAGCTTTGCAACATAAATACTATGAGTATTTAATTGTTATTCATTAATGATAGTTATATGATATTTTGTTTGGTTAACAGAAAAAATACTTGATTGATATACAGGAAAGTTGAGTTGTTTATAGAGATAGCGATCAAAAATTACCAATTATCATTGATAGAGTAATTGAATATTAATGGGATGATTTTATTTATTGTTATATTTATTATGAATAATTATTATGGATTACCTTAATTGATTTCTTTATTAGTTATATTTAAATTATAATGAGATAATTTAATTTTATTCATGGCATTCTTATTATTAGATACCACTGAGTTTTATACTTGACATTTATCATTTGATGAAATCAGGTTAGGGTAACTTAAAGGGATATCTAGATCTGTGACACACCAGCTCAATCAGGAAACTTTGGGGACCTAAATGGCCCTCAAAATTAGTGAATAAAACTACTATAACAATCTATATACTTGCAGTGAAGTAGTGAATAAAACTACTATCATCTCAGATACTATCAAGTTTTTGGCGCCGTTGCTGGGGATTTACGTGTTTAACATCGCTACAAAGAAAGTAAAGTTTGATTTAAGCACTTTTGTTTGTATAAGTTTTTGTTTGTTGAGTTATGTAGGTGTATGAGCAGAAGAACCAGGAACTCTCAATCAGCATTGATAGAAGCTTGTGAAGACCTAACAAGGCTTGAAAGGGAAAACTGAAAAATTGCTCAGGACAGAGTTGTGCAACAAACCACAGCAGAAATGGCAGAAGAGCAAAGAACTCTGATGGATGTGGTCAGATCGGGCTTTTATGATAACCAACAAAGCATCATGAGGCCAGCAGTTGTAGCCAATAATTTTGAAATCAAGCCAGCTTTACTACAGATGTTGCGGTCTTCGGTATAGTTTTTTGGTTTACCAAATGAGGATCCCAATGCTCACATCTTAAATTTTTTGGAGATTTATGATACTTTCAGGTACAATGGGGTGACAGAGGATGCTATAAGGCTAAGGCTATTCCCATTTATGCCGAGGAACAAAGAAAAGATTTGGCTGAATTCATTGACCCCAAGGTCAATCACAACCTGGGACAAGCTTGTGCAAGCATTTTTGGCTAAATACTTCCCCTGGCAAAGACTGCAAAGATTATTAAGGAGATCACCAACTTCCAGCAGGTGGATAGTGAATCTCTATATGAAACATGGGAAAGATTCAAGGAGCTACAAAGGAAGGCCCTCATCATAACTTACCGAGAGAGTTGCTGTTCCAGACATTTTACAATGGAGTGAACACCACAACCAGAGGGACCATTGATGCAACAGCTGGAGGGTCCCTGATGAAGAAGATGATAGAGGCAGCATATAAACTGCTGGGGGAAATGGCAGCTACTAGTGCACTTTGGGCATCGGATAGGTCTAGGACATTAATTAAAGAACAAAAAGGTGTTTTATCACTTGATGTTGTTAGTGCTTTGCAAGCTGAAGTTGCGAATTTGACTAAGCAAATCAACAACTTATCAAAAGTGTCTAGTTCATGTGAGCTGTGCGGACAAGCAGGATATGCAGTTAGTGAATGCAATGCATGTGAAGTGATGGAACAGGTTAGTTTTATGGGCAATATGCCACACTCCATGGGAAGATAAGGTAACAATCCTTACTCCAATACATATAACCCAGGATGGAGAAACCATCCAAATTTTTCTTGGAGTAACAATGCAGAAAATATGCAAAAGCCACAGCAACTAGTACCTTCTCAACAAAACCAACTCGAATAAAAAATGGAGAAATTTATGGAGATGTTAGGAACCAAACTGATGAGCTAGGAGGAAACACAGAAGACAATGGAGGCCAAGTTGGATCAAATCATAAAGAACCATTCTTCCTCCATCCATAATTTAGAAGTGCAAGTGGGGTAGTTGGCAACAACAATAGCACAGAGGAACCTTGGAGGACTTCCAAGCAATACCGAGCCAAACCCCCAGGAGTAAGTGAATGCAATTCAACTAAGGAGTGGTAAGGAGCTTGTCAATAAGGGTAAGGAGCCTGTCAATATTGATGATGAATGTAGGAACAAAGAGAGGAGGCAAAGCAGTGGTGAAGCTGGGACTTCACAGACACAGGATGAGGAGTATAAAAGTCATTGCCACGATCGTGGCAATGAACTCCACGATCATGGCAATGAACTCCATGATCGTGGAGTTGAGTCCAGGCAGAAGCAGAAGGAGAAGGAGCCCAGACCAGGTAAGTATATGCCCCCCATTCCATTTCTACAAAGGTTAGTTCAATCTAAGGCATATGAAAAATTCATTGCATTTGTGGAAAAATTAAAAAAATTGAGAATTAATGTGACATTTGCTGAGATGATTCAAGATATTCCAAAATATGCAAAATTCTTAAAGGAAATCCTAGCACATAAATGTATGATTGATGATACACAACGAGTCTCACTAACTAGAAACTATAGCTCAATTTTATCAAGTAAAATTCCATCTAAGCTGCAGGATCCTAGTAGTTTCACCTTGACATGTAAAGTGGGAGATATGGTATTTAACAAATGTTTGTGTGATTTGGGCACAAGTATCAACTTAATGCTATATGCCATTTTTCAGAAGCTAGGCATTGGAGAAATCAAGACAACATCAATGGTAATACAGCTAGTAGATCAGTTGGTGAAGAAACCGTTTGGGATCACTGAGGATGTGTTAGTTAAAGTGGATAAATTCATAATTCCACTAGACTTCGTGGTTCTGGATTACAATGAGGATGTCAATTGTCCCCTGATTCTAGGAAGACCTTTCTTGAATACAGGAAGAGCATTAGTGGATGTACATGCAGCAAAACTCACTCTCCGGATTGGTGAAGAGTGGCTCGAGTTCAGTATGAAAAAGGCAATGAAACGGCCAATGGAAGGTGAGGTGTGCATGAAAGTAGACAGAATTGATGAATGCGTTTCCACTATCATGAATGAGGAAGTGCAGAATGTCACAGTAATAGAAGAGCTCAAGAAAATAGGTGAGGAATGTAGTGAGTCACCTAAAGCAAAAATTCTGGTAAGAGATTCTAACCCTACTCCCCCTTCCATTGAAAAACCACCAGTTTTAGAGTTGAAAGTCCTGCCCAAACACTTGAGGTATGCTTTTCTAGGTCACAATGAGACATTACCAATTATTATATCTAATAAATTGACCTTAGTGCAGGAAGACAAGTTGCTCAAGATAGTGCGAAAGCACATCTGAGCTTTGGGATGGCAGCTATAAGACATTAAGGGAATCAGCCCAGACATGGTCATGCACAAGATCAATTTAGAAGAGGATAGTAGGCCTGTTCGTGAGAGGCAAAGAAGACTCAACCCCAACATGCAAGAAGTTGTAAAAAAGAAGGTAATCAAGCTATTGGATGTAGGCATTATCTATCCTATATCTGAGAGTGAATGGGTGAGTCTTGTCTGTTGGTTTGCCATATGATTAAGCAGTGGAAAAATTTAAAATTTTTATTTAGAACAGCAAACAAAGAATGGATCTTTGCATCAAAACACAAGAAAATCCAAGATTAGATGAGATATGTCATAAAGAACAGTAACTCTTACTTTTCAATGCGGATCTCATTCGTTCTTTATCTCTATATCGTTTATGGTTGTAGCAAACCAAAAACCACCAAAATAGGCAGCCTCCAATAGTATCCACATGCAAATAATGAAGTCCAAGCAAGCAACCAATTGCTTCTATCTCCTTTCCTGTGAACTAGCAAAGAAAAGAAGAAAATCTTATGGAATTTTCATCTTCCCCACTGTTGACCTTGACTTTTCATACCCATGCAATTTTGGGTTTCTGTTGATTCGGCTTGGTATTAGTCCCCGAAATCGACCCCGACTATGCACATATGCCTTAGTGGATTCCTTTGTATATTCTAATACACAGAATACACTATGGCTGGTGGGACCCACCAAGGCACCTGGCGGGGCTCGCCACACTCATTTCTCTATTCTGGGTGCTCTGTACTTACAGAGCACACTTTATTCAAGCCTACGCGAGGTAGAACTTGCAGAATGCAAAGTATCACATTTTGGGCCCGGGGGTATTATTCACCATGAATACTGCACAGTTGGGGCCCACCACCCCTATTGGCCTATTCTGTGTATTCTGTACTTACAGAATACATGTCATAGTTGCCTTATGTAAGGCACAACGCTTGGCATCGCAAATGACACTATTTAGGCCCACTGCGCTGTGCGGCTCACCAAATGCACCAATAGGGCCCGCTGCCCCTGATAGTCTATTCTGTGTATTCGTTGCACACAGAATACATTTCACACCTACCTATACATGGTAGAATACACATAATGCAAAATATTGCATTTTGAACCTAGGTCACTATTCATTTGAATAGAACACATATAAGGCCCACCATCTCTGTTAGCCTATTCTGAGTGTTCTGTGTGCATAGAACACCCTTAACTTGTTGCCTACATTAGGCAAAGCGCTTGGCACACCGTAGGCCACTTCTGGGGTCCACTATGCTGTAGGGCCCACCGGGGGCACTATTAGGGCCCGCTACCCATTTTGCCCATTTTGAGTGTTCTGAATGCACATAACATGTTTTCACTAATGCCTATACGAGGCATGGCTTTCGGCATGCTAAATGCCATTTTTTGGCCCTAACTCGCCTGATGGGCCCAAAACAGGCCCATTAAGCCAAACTCAATGTTCAGGGCCGAATTTGAAAAAACTTAAAACTGCAAAGTGACTCAGAATGTCGTTTGCATATTCCTGGACATATGGCTCATACATGGTAGAGCGCATAGGGTCAAAATGTTATGTGTTACGCATATAGCACTATGCGTTCAATATATAGCAATAAAAAGACGTTTGGTCGGAAGCCTTCTCGGGACCGAATTTGGAAAAACTTTATTCTACAAAGTTGTTCCTCACGTCAAATAATGTTTATAGGCTCGGGGCACACATCCCAAAGCTACCACAATGGGCCCCATGCGACAGGTTCAAGGTTATGTGCACCACACATAACCTTATGTGTAGCACACATAACTTTGAAAATTTTCAAATCCGGGCAAGAATTACAAAATTACCATGCCTAAAAATTGCTCTATAAATATAGAGCTTGGGGTCTATAAAATAGATCCCGAAAATTGCCCTAAGGCAAGCCAAAACTCTCCTAAAATCATTTTAAAAATTAATTAAACACTTAATTAATTTTCTATAGGGATTTAGAGACAAATTGGCTCTAATTAGGTTCCTTAAACATGCAAGGAAGCAAGATCCAGGAAGAAAAGCTGTTGGAATAAGGTAAATCCTCTTATTTTTCCATTTTTCTTCCATTTTCTTCTATATTTCGAGGCTTATGATGCGCATATAGCCTTATGTGCACCACATGTAGCCTATGTGTGGCACACATAAGGTTATATGTTGTGCATATAACCTTTAAATTTCAAATAAAAAGCCATTTTTCTCCTGGTTTTCACCGGTTTTCTTCCCAATCTGGCCACTCTAGTGGCATTCTAGGCTCACCCATGCCTTGGGTGTCCTGGATCTGCCTAAAACTTGCTGGATCTTAAATAATTTTAACTTTAAAATTATTTTCTTTGATTTGGATGCAAATCCATGAGTAAAATTCTGGTTTCGAGTCCGATCTACCTAGATCGGGGTCGGATCTAAGGTTTTTGCTGAAAAAGTTTTGATTTTTCTCCGGTTTTCTAAGCTATGCATGCCGCACATAGCCTATGTATGGTGCACATAGGTTTATGCGCGGTGCACATAAGTCCCGATTTTTACAGAAAAACCCAATTTTCACTCGATCCGCTTCAGATTTGAATTTTCTAGCAACTTCAGTAGCTTTTCCATGCATTTGGGGTTCTGGATCTATCAAATATTGTCCAGATCTACTTGATTTTAGCCTTAAAATTAATTATTTTAATTAATTGCTTAATTAATTGTTTGGTTTACAAAACTGAAGGCCAATTCGTGCTCAAAATAAGGTACTGTCTTCATTAATGTTACGTATTTTAATCTGTAGGTCATTTATGTACTGATAAATTTAATTTTCTTGTAGATTTATAGGTTATGTTCACTACTTGTTATGCTATGTGCGCCACACATAGCCTAATGTGTTATTTTTGACGTATCCAGTGATATTTGATGCTTTACAGTGACTCAAGTATTCTAGAATTGTCATAAAATAATTTTTAAATAATTAATTTCGGCCTCAAAATGAATTTTTACGATAAAATGCAATTTTTAATCGTAAAAATGCGGTTTTGGAAAGGATTGGATTTTATTTGGTCGAGTGGCTTTCTCCAATAATTCTGATTTGATGTGAGCCCTCCCATTTAATTTTCCATGATCACAATAAAATAATTTTGACTAAAATTATTTTTATAAAATAAATTTTCATGATCCGGTTCGTGTTTATTCTTTCAATTATTGCCTAATAATTGCTGGATTTTGACTTTTGGTTCGTACTTTTAAATGGTATTGGACTAATCAAATAAATCCAAAATTCATTTGCTACTAATGAATTCATTTGTTTATTTTGCATATTAATCCATTCGTGCATTTTGGATCGTGCAATTCGAGGGGAAAAAGGGCATTACTTAATACCCCGGGAAATTATGTATGTGAGGAATTTTTGTAATAGGATAGGATTTATTATTCAGTCTGTAATAATCCCCCTATTTCATGTGTACCCCCCTAATTTCCTCGATCCCTTTCACCAACCTTTATTTTTATTCGTATGTTTGCCTAAATATACTATGTCATCATGTCATATGCCATGTCACAAGACACACGCACACACTACTATGCATGCCATGCATATATCGTATGCCATAACATACTGTATTTCGTATGCATATACGTATAAATATGCAAATATGCCAATACTCCAAATACACAATCCAATACGCTCAATCAACCAATATGCTTTACCATGCATATATATGTCATGCCATGGCATATACTATGTCGCGTCATATGCCATAACACATATCATACCGTATGCCATACATATACTATGTTGAATACACATTCACATATGCACCACTATGCCATGTCATGCATGTGCCATGCCATTCATCATCCTACATGCCATGCATATGGTATGCCATACATCACATGCCATGCATATGGTATGTCATTCACTTCACATGCTATGCATATAGTACGTCATCCATTTAACATGCCATGCATATGGTATGCTATACATTATGCCATGTCATGCATATGCCATATCATACATCATTTTCATATGCCATGCATATGGTATGCCATACATTATACCATGTCATGCATAGGATACACCACTTCACATGCTATATCACATGACACAAATACATGCCATGCATATGCCATGTCACACATCACTTCACATATCATGCATATGAAATGACCACTCATCTCACATGTCATGCATATGCCATGTCACACCCCATACACTATTGTAAGAGTAGCGCGACCCAGACGTGGGAGCGCTGCATGCTGTTCAGCGTGAAATGCCGTGGTGCTTGCTCTCAATGGCGCATTTCCATAGTTGATTGGTCTTTAACCTAGAAAGATCGCGTCGAGTTAAAAATGGAGTCGTCACCTAGTTTGTTTTGTCAATTCAATTGAATGACTAGAAAACTAGGAAATAAAACCCGGGCCTTCCTGTGTTGGAAAGTGGCCTGAATTTCTTCAGAGTTTGGGTTCGGGATTTCAAATTTATTAATGTTCCATTTTATTAT
>CANYBF010446990.1:0-17860 GCA_948192965.1 Dalechampia spathulata
ATGGGTGGATTTGATTTTCCACTTGTCATGACAAAGATGGATGATTTCATTTTTCTTGTTTTTCCACCTCTTTCTTCTGTTCATCTAATCTTATTTTTGCCTAAACAAATAACCAAATAGCCTTGAGCTCCAGTCGAGGCCCCAACTGGAATTAGAGCTTAGCTCTTTGCAATTCTAGCTTTGCAATGGTACCCAAGTGGACTTCATCAGGACCATCCGCAATTCTCAATGTTCTCGCAGTAGCCCAAAGATGTGCTAATACGGTGTCGGATGATAGCCCCGCTGCACCATGTACTTGCATTGCCATGTCCAGAACATGGAGTGCCATGTTTGGAGCTGCTACCTGTTGCAAGATAATTTCCCCCCATTCCCATGAATCAATTTGTTTAATTTCTTAGTGTTCAAGATAAGAAGAAAAACCGCGACTTGAGCTTTAATTTACCTTGGCCATTGCAATAGTTCCACGGGCCTTTTTGTTTCCAAGCCTATCAAGCTGGTCGGCTGCCTCCAAGACCAATAATCTTGCTTTCTCCAGCTCTATTCGGCACTGCACAATCCAACACCATATACTGGTTACTTATGCTTAAAATTTTACAATTTCCTTTTATTTCTTGTTTCTATAAATAACCACCGAGACTCCTAACTCTAACAGCCATCTTCTTCCAACTTCCAACACTATTGTTATGTGACATGGAACCATCATCGTAAGCATTACTCTTACGTCATTGTTATTATTCACACCATCAGACCCTTGATTTTCTTCAAGCATAAATGATTGAATTTTTTCCATAAATTATGTACCCTTAATTAAATGCTGAATCAATTACCTTGGCAATATCTGAACGAAATGAACCATGCTCAGCAATGAATTTCCCAAATGCTTTTCGACTGAGAGCCCTTTCAACCATCAATTGCATTCCACGCTCGGCAGCACCAATTAATCTCATGCAGTGGTGCAATCTTCCTGGACCCAGTCTACCCTGCAAAAATGAAGAACTAGTCGTGATGTTAAATCCACCTGGAAATTGAAAACTGCTGACGTTTCGTCTCTTAGATATACACATTCAGCCAGTTTGATAATATAAATTTTCCTCATACACAATCATTCCCGTTTTAAAGATAAGCATTCACAAATATTAGCATCTCAAGAGCTTCTACGCTTGAAAGTTGCACGTATGTCAAAATTAATGAATCTTATCCACACAACTATGTAGAAGTACAGAAGCTTGCATTCCCATGGTTGACTGGCTTTGAATGAAATTTTTTTCTTTCAAAGATCAATAAAATATCAAAATAAACTTGTCTACCTCGGCGTTAATCCATTACATTACCACAAAAAGGAACAGAAAAAATACCTGCGCAATCTCAAACCCTCGTCCTTCTCCCAGGAGGATATTCTTTGCAGGCACACGTACATTTTCGAATGAAATTTCAGCATGACCATGAGGTGCATCATCAAAGCCAAAAACCATTAGTGGTCTCTTTACGTGTACACCTGGAGTCTGAATATCCACTAATATCATGGACTGCTGCTTGTGTTGAGCCGCGCTGAAGTCAGTTTTTCCCTACATATTTTTCCATTGACCTTTAACAATATAGATAACAAAAGAAAACAACCTAGCCCAACAATACAGGAGAACTAACCATCACTATAAGAAGTTGGCACCTTGGGTCCATAGCTCCACTCGTCCACCACTTTTTCCCATTAATGATATACGAATCACCTTGCCTGACCAAGGAAAGCTAACATAGTTACTGACAACTCAGCAGAAATATAAAATAAATTGTGTCTTTTACATAATTATCATAAGTATTCACGTCATAAAGAGCAAACACTTGATCATGCTTTCTATCTACTAAAGAAAAAAAGTGCAGGTTCCATTTTCAATATGCTACCTTTGAATGGAACACTCTATATTTGTTGCATCAGAAGATGCGACTTGTGGTTCTGTCATTGCAAATCCAGAACGGATCTTCCCTTCAAGAAGTGGAATGAGCCACTCTAACAGTTGCTCTTTGTTCCCATATCGCAGCAATACCTAAAATGTAAAAGGAAACAAACTAAGCAAGCATAAAGTCAGAAAATGCACACTGCAATAAAAAAAAAACCACATCATTCTATATGCAGAGAATCTGAAATGTCAGATTCATTTGGATGAGTGTGTGGAAGGATCGCTTGAAAGAACATGAATTCATTTTACCTCCATATTTCCAGTATCAGGTGCACCACAATTGAACACCTGCGGAGCCCAAACAGAACGACCCATGATCTCACACAGGTAGCCATATTCAAGGTTCGAGAGGCCAGCACCAAGTAATTGATCATTAGTATCATTGGAGACGGGCGAATTTCTTCCATTATAAATAAGTTTTCTCGCCCTTTCAGCACTATCTAACTGCAGAAAACACACAAATGCAGATGAATTTTTTGATTCAAATTCATAACTTATTGGAATGGATAGAAAAAGCACGTCCAGAAACATTGGAAAGTAAATACAGGTATCCATAAATTCCAAAGCCCTTCTTTTTTAGCCAGCTCCTTCAACCTCTCCTCTTCAGGATGCACTGTCCAACGAGATGAAGACATAGCAAGCTTGTAGAACTCATGTTCCATAGGATAAATGTGATCTTCCATAAACTTTAATAATTTTTTCCTCAGCGCCAGCACCTTTTTACTGGGAACAAACCTCCCACTTTCTCCTAATAGACCTGGAACATCACTCTCCACACTATATTTTGTATAATCCCGTGCTTCCGGAACTGCATAGTGAAGAAAAAAATGCCCTTAGGCAAGCATAGACATGCGTAACAGTAGAAATTTATTGTATAATCTTAATTTCCATGCCTGTGACACCACAACGCTCACATTATGAGAATCCTATTCATATCTACAATTTCTTCCAAACGTTCCAGCTAAGCCCATTTAAAAGGCAACTCTAAAGTCTAAACCAAAATAAAATAACAATCTACAGACACAAAAAAGTCAGTAGACCAACAACGCAATGAAATGATAAAACCTACCAGTTGGGGGATGATCTGGAAGGACAGATTTTCTAGAGATAAAATCCCATGCAAAGTCTATCAGACCATTAACTTGATTTCCTGCATTTTTGGCACGCTCACCTCCCGTAGCATTACCCTGCATTTGGGGACAAAATGATATTATCTTGACCTTCTATTACAATATTTTAACAAAATATCAGCAGTTAAACCAAGTTTGGTGTTTTAAGATTACCATTATCCACCGACTATGCACTCCTGCATAAATAGATGCTCCACGGAACATAGAAAAGGCAACATAGAACTTCCACTCATTGGCTGGCCATGGTTTACCCTAGGTTGCAACATTTGAAGCATGCAGAACTTTTAAGAAGTAGACATGTACAAGATATCAACATATTATGATTTCCATTGCCAAAAATATCATTTTGGGATCACTAGTTTTTTAAGTACTGAAATTGCAACCAGAAAGGATCAGAACTCCAAAAGAAGAGTATTTAGCCTAAAATAAACCCACTGAAAACCTTATTATTATTCTAATGTATCAGATTCAGAGTTGATGCTTGCACATGTATGTTTGTACTCTCTTCAACTACTAGATTTTATAGGAGAAACAGTTAAAAGAATAAATCTTACAGAAGCCGAGCAGTATTGTGCCAGAAATTCTGCTTGTGAAGGAATCCCTTCTGGGATTCCTGTAAGTTCAAAGCCTTTACCCACTTGTGGTTTCTCAATGTTGACATCGACAAGATAAGCCTGCAATGTACGATGAAAGAATCAACTTAAATATGTTATAGAAGCTAAAGGCTTCCCAACTATAGAAATCAACAAAACCAGAGCTCAAGCAGAATGTAATGGGATCTGCATCTCATTGTAAAATATTAAATACACAGAGAATTCTGGGCTCAATACCATACAGCTGTATGCAACATCACTCATCTGGTTTCCAAGAGTAGATAATTCCCAGTCAAGTATGCCAATCACCCGATCCTGCACCATCAAGAGCTTCTCAGTGAATTAATGGCTCCGACACATTAAGCTGCCCCATAGTAGTTGCAAAAAGGTTGAACTTTCACTACGGTAGGAACGAAAAAAAAAGTATAGATGCTACTGCATCTGCATTAATGTTGTCAGCATACCTCAGTCGGATGAAAGACAACATTATCAATGCGAAAATCCCCATGAACTATTCCTGCTGATGTTCCTAATGAATCTTCACGAGGAATATGATGCTGTAACCAATTAGCCAGCTCCAACATCTTTGGATATCTTGGAGATTTACCATCACCAGTTGATGCAATGTATTGTCGGGCCCATCTCTCTACCTAAGAGGAAAAGGAAAAGCTAAAAACTAAACATCAACACCACTATTACGAAGTAAATTATGAGCCAATATGCATACCTAGATGGTGTTTTGATCAGCTAGAGCAATTAACTTGTGATTAATTTGAGCTTATAAGCAGCAAAATTTGATATACAGTTGAAGCATTTTGTAAAAGTAACTTACAAGTAAACTTATTATTGAAATGATCAAAAAAGCTATTAAGTTGTTTTAACAAATAATAGATTATATTCATTCAATTACCTTATTATCATGAGCAGGGGGTGGAGCCACCTTCAAAGGAAGATGGGCAGCAATTACCTACCTTAAGTTTTGTCCAATATTCATTTTAATACCTAAGAACTCTAATTTTGAAATAAATCATTAAAAAATGTATTTGCCTTCATATACATAAATTATATGTATTTGCCCACCTTAGATTGGGAGTCTAGCTTGGCCCTCGATTATGACCTTAAATTTATTTTAATTATATTACAAATTTTATAATTAAAATACAAAAGATAATGTATAAATATTCTATTAAATTTCTAAAATTAATTCACAAAAATATATAATTAGAGAAATCAAAAAAGAAAACGAATATTATAATTAGCAAAATATGGTAAAATGCTTGGTCAACTAGCTTTTAAAGTAAAGCGAACCCTCTTGAAGCACCTGTCGTTGACAATAGTTTTCTCGGCGTCCGTAGCTCCCTAGACCAATATCATCCACATTAGCAGAATGCAGAGCAGCTAAAACTGTTGCAGTCTCTAGATAAATTGCCCTTCTTCTTTGAGGCGCCACTTCCTAATCAAGCAATCAAGCAAACGGATTATCCACTCCATGGCACCAACATCGCAGAAACAGTCAAAATTGAAACATGATAAATCCCATACAGGTAACTTAGGATCAATAAAAATGCGCCCTTCCAAGTACTCCATTATGTAAAACGCAGTTCCGATTACACTTGCATCTGTACACAAACAGTATACTTTTGGGACTGGAACTTTCGAATGCTCCCCAAGGGCTTTTAGAACCTGTTAAGAATACTTCAGATGTATAATCAACAAATTCTAGGTTAAATTAAAGAAATAAAGAGAAGACCAATTGAGGGATATAACCGTATATTCTCTGTCAACAGCATGAGCAGACTGAAGCAATTTTCCTGGTGGCTTCTTCCTCAAAACGTATCGTTTGACGCAATCTCCGGCACTCGCTTCCAACAGAAACGTAGGGTTTGATTGTCCATGACCGAACTAATCGAAAAAATAAAAGGAGAGGAGTTAAACAAAAGAAGAAACTAGGCGAGAGTATCAAAAACTTACCTGTTTAACGATGAAGGAAGAAGGAGAAGGAGGAAAATCAGCGACGTTAACGACGATGTAGCGAAGTAAGGCGGAGCGGTCAAATTCATAAGCGGATTGAACTGATCGTAGCAATTCAGAAGTACGGATCGTCATATCTACTGGAATTGACAAGCAGAACTTGATTTTTCTCGTTCGGTATCGGAGAAAAGAAAGTGATCGTCTGTGCTCAGATGTAATGCGATGCCAGTTAGGCGCCCATACAGCGAATCAGATAGCAGTTATAATTATCCCATGATTTGGTTTTATCATCGATGACGTCTTAACGTTGAAGACCATACCTGTACTGGTGAAGCAGCACACAGACAAAAAATGATTTTATATAGTATATTTTTATATTATATTTTATCAAGAATATTAAGTATTAAAATTATTTTTAAATTCTTAAAAAGGGGGATCCATAGTAATGACTTTTGTGTTAAAAATTTAAACATGAGATTAATAGTTAATTTTTTATTATGAAAAAAATAAAATATCATTTATGTAAGATTATTGTTAATCCTATAATTATTTTATTATAAGTATGTGTTTATTGGTAATGAGAGATTAAAAAAAACATCCAAGCTCATTGAAAGTTACGGTGGTTCTATATCTGCTGCCTTTGTCGTTTTGCAGCCTGCAAATGCCGATAGAATTCCAATACTAAACGACGACGACTCCATCTGATTTATGATGGATTAAATTAATGAATATACGAGATAGATATTTAATGTGGGGAACTTAGCAAATGAAGTTGATGAAATCTATGACTTACCTAGACTTGCCAAGCCAAGAAAATCTCTCCTGAAAACCAGGAGTGTCTCGTAGAAGAAACAAGTTTAAGTGGAAGGCTGGTGTTAAATTTGTTGGCCAATATACGCAGGCTAAAGCGGATTTAAGTACAAACTAGACAAAGATGTTCTCCTGAATGCAAGGGAAGTGAAAGTCCGATCCATAATGGCGAGGATATTTAAACAAACAAACAAACAGCTAACCAGACATATCAGAGTGGTAATTTATGCTTAATATTTGATTCTGAACCGCTCTTTCTGGCTTAATTTCTGGTATAAAGAATGCGGCCATGGAAAGAGAACTTTCACCTTCTGTCCACCCTGCTAATTGGAGCTCTTTAATTTTAATTTCTGATGGAGTTCCAGAGAGCCATATAACAGATTGGATACATGAAGATTAAGGAGAAGAATTGACAATGGCCTTCCCTACAAGACTCTTGGCAAATGCCATTTTCCTGTTATCCGTCGTTACGGCATGTTGTCGTGAAATCGGACAAGGCCTTTATTCTGGTCGTAGAAGAAACTATGCTGAAAGGCTTTTTAACGTGTTACAGTTTGGTGCAAGACACGATCCTGGAAAGGATAATGCCTTGGTAAGACAAGTAATTACTCCCATGATGCCACTAACCTGAAAGGACTGACTGAATTGTTAGTTTTATAATGCGCAGGCTTTTGTTCGGGCGTGGAAGGCTACATGCCGCTGGAAGGGAAAAGCAAGGCTGATCATTCCAGGGGGAGAATTCTTAGCATCGTCAATGGTATTTCAAGGGCCATGTGAAAACCCAGCTCCTGTTGTTGAAATCAGAGCGACTATGAAAGCATTATCTGATTTGAGCAATTACGCCCAAGATGTCTGGATATCGTTTGAAAATATAAATGGCTTGACAATTACTGGAACTGGCACTGTTGACGGGCAAGGTCAAAATGTTTGGAAATATAATGATGCTAAAGGCAGTGTGTTTCCAGCAGTAAGCAGCTGAAGATGAGGAATACATTTTGCTTTACAAGCATTGTAAGAAAATGGAGGTTTTGAGAATCTTGTTTAATGGGTTTTTCTGTATTTGTGCAGAATATTAAACTCTTCGATGTGACGAATGGATTTATAAGTCGGATCAATTCCGTTAATCCCATGGGTTTCCATATTGGGATTGTTCTCAGTCGGAATATCAGAGTCAGAAATCTGCACTTACACGCTCCTGAAAATAGCCCCAATACTGATGGCTTCCATATCAGTCAGTCCAGTCGTGTTAAAATTGCAACAACCGATATTTCTACTGGCGATGATTGCATCGGTATAATTCAAGGAAGTACTAATATTAAAATCGATGAAGTTAGCTGTGGCCCTGGACATGGAATCAGGTAACTTTCCTGCTTTTTCATTCTTCGTTTCAAGGCTGGCAAACTAGCACACCCTTTACAGTTCTGGTTTGTATTTTTTATTACCCTTTTTTTTCATGTCAATAACAGTATTGGTAGTCTTGGCAAGTACCCAGATGAGAAGGATGTGGAAGGTATCATTGTGACAAATTGCACGTTGAAGAACACTGAGAATGGAGTCAGAATCAAAACATGGGGAGGATCACCGCCAAGCCGAGCCACATCCTTGACTTTCAAGGATATCATCATGGACAATGTCACGCACCCCATCATTATTGATCAATCCTACGGATCCAAATCTGGCTCGGTTGTTTTTCTTTTCCCCTTTTACCCCAAGATGAAAACCAGGCTCAGAAACAAATACTGATTACTTGTTTTTGTGTTGTTCTGATGCAGCCATCGCGAGTAAAGATCAGCAATGTGAAATACATAAACATCAGGGGAACCACAAATTCAGAAGTAGGAGTGGATCTCCAGTGCAGCAAGCAGGTTCCTTGTGAAGGAGTTCGCTTGTCAAACATAAATCTGAAATACATTGGTGATAAAAGACTACCATTCTCCTCTTCATGTCAAAATGCAGGAGTTACGTATGCTGGCATGCAATTCCCACCACCCTGTCGATGAAATTTACAAAACGTTCCTGCTTAAAGCATCATATGTATATATCACTGCAAGGCGATAGAGATTTAAGGGCGTAATAGACAGGGAGTAAAACAAGGATTTAAGGAAACAGCACAATTTTGGGTTTAAGAATTTGACAGAAAAATTTATGTTTCAACAACAGTAGATTGAATTGCACAAGTCCAGAGGCTACTGCAAGTTCAAAGTCTTAAGCTTTATTTCGATCCAAGTTTCTTATGAGTAATCTAGCATTTTATATAAAGGAATTAGTTTTATGCGTTTAGTTTAAATGAAAGACGAACTTTTATCGTAAAGATTCATTTGCAGCACCCACAAGCCTGGTCCACCAGCTTTCATTACCTCATCCTATCCGATATCCCTGGTCCACTAGCTTCATTTTCTCATCCCATCTCATCAACGAAATATCAATATACTATTTATCCTGTGTCATCGCGGGAACCCCATTACCAGATATGCAGCTTTACCGCTTCCAGGTGGAGTTTCTGACGTCAACTAACATGTACATCTAATCTTTGTATTTTAGTATTTTTTTCCTACAGAGGCAAAAAATATCGATATCTAATAAACAAAGGAAAAGATCAAAGCACCAACCTTAATAACAATCCTACTTTGAGCAAAATCAGGAATGAGCTGTTTAACCTGTTTCTAGCAATCGGAGTATTGACAGATTCCAAGCATGAACACCACTTATACACTATTAGCAGGCGGTGCATGGAGTCCCACGGTAACAACAACTATCACTAGAAAACAAAGTAACAAGCCATCCCCCATAATTCGTTGAACTATAAAAATAAAGACAGTGCATGTACATTCAAATCCACGTACCGAGATCAACCCACAGGTATCAAAAGCAAAAGCAAAAACAAACAACATATCCTAGTAAATGTTCATGTGCATGGATTGCTTAATGATATATGCTAAAACCCAAGGATGTTCATCCCAAAGAATCCTCAGGAATTTTTCTTGCAGGACTGTTTCTGAAATGAAAAACACATGTATGACAACAGAATCCATGTATCAAAAAAGAAAGAGCCTAATTGATCGCATAAACTATGCGGATTATTATGTACATGATAATTAATATTTACAGGGTCTGTGAACTATTGGAATAATAGAGAGAAGTAGTTTATGATATTGACAATCAATTAATTACAATAACCATGATCCCCCAATAAAATATCAATTACCACATTAGCAAACTGTGCTCAATCTCATGGTAACCTTCTCTCTTTCACTGTCTGCCATTGTTCTCGATACCTTTTCAAAGGCAAAATGCAAACAGTTAGATAACGCAATCCAATAAATCACCTCATAAACAAAACCATAAGCAAACTTGGAAGACGACGACCACGACGATGATTCATCCCAGTTTTGCCCTCCAAATTTACCAAAATTCCACCCCTTCCCCCCACCACTCCAATTTCCACCCCCACCACCACCAAACGTCCAATTACCATTACTATCACCATCACCGTCACCATCATCAGCGAAAAAACAAAAACCCTCACCACTGTCATCCGATTCTTCGCCGCTAAACGATCTCCTCCTCGTCCGCCGCTTCTTACGGATATGATTCCGGCGAATAGTTCTCGTGGAGTTCGATTTAACAGGTGGAGGAGCTACTGCATCGAAAACAGCGGCGGAGATTTGAAGATTGGTGTTGGTGATGAAATTTAAACGGTGAATAAGGGAATTCGAAAACCCTAACCCTAACCCCTGTTGTTGCAGCGTGGCAAGGGTTGCCGGATCACCGATGAGAAAAATATGCATTGTGAAGTGGAATAGCGAACGATGATTCTGAGCCAAGGAAAAGGGGGATTTGGGTAGGGTTTGATTGGGATTAATAATTTCGCGAAGAAATGGGGAAAAAGAGATATCCAACTTTTAGAGCAAGGAGGAGAAATTCAACTTGGGTGGGAATTATAGGAATTTTGATTTTGTGTGGACGACAAGGACACGAATGTGTGAATAGTAAACGCTGCGTGTTGCGTTGTCCAGGGATTTGGCGGGTAGAGTATGAACACGCCATTTCTGGATTCTTCAACATTATTAGCAGACCCAAGCCCTTTTCTTATTGGGCTTTGCATCTATATCCCCACCTCAACACTGAGTTATGTACTCCACCATCCTTCAGAGAGGCATGGAATTCCTTGCATACTCCTTCCATGTCAAACGATAGACTGATTCAAGTTCAAACACTTTAATTAATAGTACCAGGCCATCTTGGCACGGATTTTAGGATCTGCGGGATGACTATCCAGCTTGATGCAACCACTGACAGGAGCCAGAACAGCTCTGATCGTTGATTTGATATGGTAGGAGGCAAAGCCGACCCTTAGTGCAATGCTTGGCAGACTCCTCTATTGGGTTTCAATATTTTAATAATATTTAATCAGTATTTATTTATTAATAAAGAATGTTTTATAATGAATTAATGTCATAAATATCTTCTAATTGACATTCAATAATTATTTTTATATTGTAAATAGAGGAATAATATTTAATAAAGTTTTAATATAGATTTAATACGGGTTTATTGTAGGTTTAATTTAAGTTTCCAAAGGATTTACTAAAAAAATATTATAAATTTAGTCAAATAAACAACAAATTAAATTCTATTTTATATATGTAAAAAAAAGTCAATAAGATAGGTTTAATAATAGACTAATATGACAGAGTGATTGGTAAACTAAACGATTAGATTCTTTGTTTAAATTCAAAATAAATAGATAAGAATTAATATAAATTTGATGAAGGTTTATTATACCAATTTATTAAAAATTTAAAATAAATTTAATAAAATGCTTGCAAGACAATTATTCACTTTATGTAATAATCGAGGCTCGAGCCTCTTTGAAAAGTACTTATACCATTAAACTATAATATCATTAATAATTATACTATATTTTGCATATATAAAAAATACATGAATAATATTCAATAAAAATTTAATATAGTTTTATAAGGTTTTGTAATAAATCTTCAACATATTATTGTCATATAAATTATTAGCATACTATTTTCATAAAAAAAGTTTATGAAAATTTTAATATATGCTTCTCAACCAACTATTTCAACATAAAAATACAACAAAAAAAATAGAATCAAAATTAAGCTTACAATTTGTTTAATAAATAAATTTTCTTATTAATTTTAATACATTATATGTTGCATAACTATATATATTATTTATTTCATTTTATTTTGCATTTATAAGAAAAATATAAATATAACATTAAATTTTATACTTCCTCATATCCCAAAAAATAAGTTCAATTTTTTTTTAATTATCTTAAATGATAGTTTATTTTTTTAGTAAAATAAACATATAATTAATAATAAAATGATTTTATTGTGTTTCATAATTAAAGAAAATAAATAATAAAAATAATATATTTAAATTAATAATAATTATCATTTTCCACATAAATATCCCATTAAAATATACCATAATCATACATTATAACTTCATATAATACAATTCATAAATCATCTATTTTAAAATATTCATCATATTTACATCACTCATTGGCATACTTTTCAATGAAATATTATATTTCATCACTTCTTTAATGCTTAACTCATTAAACTTAATTATAACTTGTTTAACATTCAAATTTTCATCATTTATTTTTTAATTTTAATAAACATATTTTATATATCATTGAATTTATCTATTATTAAATTAACGCCAACTAGCCAATCAACGTGGCCAAATTTTTACACTCAATATGACTCCTTACTCCTTTTCCACTTTTACTACTTTGTTTTTGAAAAATTATCCGCCCATAAATAATTTATCCATTTACTCTATCAAAATAAAATTCTTTACTTTATTTCAATACAAATCCTCACTTAATTAAAGCAAACTTAAGAAATTGCTTATTAAATATTCTTAAAAGGTACTTTAATAAAATAATATATTATTAAATAATTCTATTAATATTAATGAAATAATAATTAATAATTATTTTATTAAATTTTTTTAATTTTAATAAAATATTATTATTATTATATATACTATTTAAAATTCACTTATTAGCTATTAAACTAATATATTTTAACCAAAAGTTTGTTAAAAGTATACTTCATCTAACTTTTTAATATAAGTTTGAAAAAAGTTAGAGGTATTTTTGTAACTTGAAAATCTTATATTTTCAAAAATGATCGTAAATGATATTTTCATTAAATAATTTTATTATCGAAATATCCTAAATAATTTAAAAATAAAAATAAATAAATTAAATTTTAATTCATATAATCATATATTTAAATTTAATCTATTAATATATAAATTTTCAATGTATGTTTGATATTATATTAGTTATTTATATTAATTTAAAAATTTTAAGTTACTTCAAATAAATTGTAAAATACAATAATTTTAATATTATTATTTTTTATAAAAAATAAATTTTTATTAATTAAATTAATAAACGATCCACATATTAATAAGTATTACATTTTTTTAGTAAGTCCGAGAAAAGTATGATTTATCAATTTACTTTGTATAACTTTTATAATATAAGTTTAAAAAGTACTAACTCAAATATTAACAATTTATGATATTTTTATAATTATTAGATAATAAAAAAATCAATATTCATATTTTTTGAATAAAATTCTTCAATAAAAATTAGTTATTATAAAAATTAATTTTAATAAATCAAATTATTAGATAATGAAAATAATTAGTATTTATATGTAAGTTTGAATTGTCACACCTTACCTCTCTTATAAGACATGACATGCTCCCGTAATATGCTTAACAGATTCCACTCCGACATCGAAATCCGCTAAACACATTACAAAAGATATTAAAAATCAATTATTGATCCTTTTATAAGTTAAAAGTATTAAGAGGTAACATTAAAATCATTAATCAAATGCAGCGGTATAAAAATTTTGACCATATTTTTGTGTGTAAAAATAAGGGAATTTAAAAATGTTGCTATCATTAAAATAAAAAGCTTTTGAAAAGAAGTTTCATAAAATCCAATAAAATTTTCGCATGATAAAATACTCTATAGGTAACTATGTATTTAAAATCCAGTCATACGATTTTTCATCAACTTAAACAACATATATATAAAACCAAAATACTAAATAGATATATAAATAAAATTCGATGTTTTTGGGTATTATCTTAGTAGTACACTTATATCGCACTTAATATAAATAGACATAACACGATAGATACCTAAGAGATCCCTTTTAACAGCTTCGGATTGCCAAGTGCAAATCTCGATTAGGCCTAACTTCTAACTCTTCTCTAATCTGCGTTCAATAAAAAGAATGTTGAGTATGACCTCAGTTGTGGACAATAAAAAAAATAAAGTAAGAATATAAAATGAATATTATTAAAAGCAAGATCAAATCCCCTTCTTGTTGAACAAATAGAGATATAATAATAAAACAACACTTTCGAGAAATAAAGTGATCATGTATCATAATAGAAATAATGTCATCATGTAAAATAAAGCCCAACAATGTATGAATCAAATAAAATATTATATAAAAACGTAAATCAAACATTTAATCTCAATTGTAATTAAATCATTAGTATCATCTATCTCATCCTCTACCTCTATCACAAGTTACAGGAAACCTGTAACCTGGATGGGAGATAGGTCTCAATCCCATCCCTAGGTGATCATATACTATAGCATGCACACCTCTCATTAGGGAGGGACCAGATATCTCAACCTCTGACCCAATGAGGAATATCTCATCATCATCTGTCTATCTCATTGTAATCTATCTATTACCGGTTATGAACAAATATTCTCTTTTTAAAAATATTTTATCAAATCAAAGTCAAATCAAATGAAATCATAAAGCATCAACTCAAAGTTAATCATTCAATTAAAACACATTTTCATATTAAAGAATCCTTAAGCAATATAAATATTGTTGGACCTTGGGGGTCCTTGATTTTAGTTTTGATGTTAACAAATAATGTTTTATGAAAATTATTGAAGTTTTGAGTGTTTTAAGTTTGGTCCGGGCGTACCAATTTTGGTATGAGCGTACCAATGTGTGGTACAACCACACCAATTCTCTCAGGAATTTTTATGCATCACTGTTTTTGGTACGATACGGGCATACAAGAAGTGGTATGGGCATACCATTTGATTTTCTAGGCCATACGGGCGTACAAAGAGGATGTACGGGTTGAAAAATTGTACAGAAAGTTTGGTACGGACATACTACTTGATGGTATAGCCGTATGCGATGCTTTAGTATCATTTTAGAGTCATATTTTAGGTGTCATACAGGCATACGGGAAGGCATACGATCGTATGGATCGAAATATGTATTTTTTAGCATTTTTGAAAAAATTGTATAACTGCTCTATTTTGCATTTAATGCATCGCCAATGATCATATAAGCTTATAATAGCTTATATAAGTGTAGATTAACCTTATTGAAGGTAGGAAATCAATCTACAATTATTATTTTCTTTGTTAAATACATTTTGATGTATTCTTGAGTATTTCTTGAGTTGTAAATCCTTTGAAAAAAATTTATAGATTTTCAATCCTTGTTGTTATTTCTCTTAGGTTATGTTTTGAAAGATAGGAAGGAATTGTGATTGAGTGAGGTTTAGTATAAGCCTTGGGAAAACACTTGTTGTAAGGGTTTAGTGTAAGCCTTCGGAAAACACTAGTAATTGAATTCTTGTTGAAGAATTGTTTATTGTATTTGTGTATTATATTAGTGAAAACCTAAGTTGTTTACTTGGGTAAGTGGATGTAAGCATTTATTGGCTGAACTACTATAAATTTTTTGTGTCCATTTTCACTCTCTTCAACTCCTCTTTAACTCTTGTGTTACCTCCAAACTTGAGATTTTATTTGGTATCAGAGCTTGGGCTCTATTTTTCAAGAAGTAACATTCTTAGAGTTAAGATTAAATGGTAACACATTATCTAGAGAGTCAATCTTTCACAAAACCTCATTTCTTTGATGGTATGGATTATTCTTTTTGGAAGCATAGAATGAAGATATTTTTGGAGAGTAATGAAGTTGAGTTGTAGAACTTCATTGTAAATGATTATAATCCTCCTACAACTATCATTGAAGGTATTTTTACATTGAAGCCTACAGATAAGTGGAATAGCAAAGAGAAGAAAGCTCATGCTATGAATAAGAAGGCCATGAATGTCTTATATTGTGCCATTAGTAGAGAAGAGTATGGAAGAGTGTCTCAATGTATGTCCACGAAATAAATTTGGGATACTTTAGAAACACATCATGAAGGCACAAATCAAATGAAGACCAAGACGATCCAACTTTTGACTCATGAATATGAGTTGTTCACTATGAGGCAAAATGAGAGTGTATCAAAGATGTATAATAGGCTCATGGTGATTATCAATGGTCTAAAGAAGCTTGGGAAGAGTTATGCTATAGAAGACATCAATAACAAGATTCTTAGAATTCTTCCAAAGAAGAATTGGGAAGCAAAGGTAATTACAATTGAGGAAACAAATGATCTATCAATGCTTTCTACTGACATGCTTCTAGGAAAGCTTCTTACTCATAAGATCACCTTAAGGCAAGATGTTGGAAGAAGAAAAGAAGAATCTACAAGTAAAGGACATATGGAGAATGAATGTCCTAGATTGAGGAGACCATCCAAACCATTAAATAAGAAAGCTTTCAAAGCCACTTGGGATGATGAAAGCTTAGTCAGAGAGCATAGACTATGCTTCATGGCAATGGAGGATGGAGATGATCTTAATGAGGTAAGCACTTCTAACCAATCTCTTAATAATGAGTTTGATGATGAGGAAAGTATCTTAGAGGAACTTCTTGTCAAATTTGAGCAATTGGCTAGGGAAAATAAAGTTTTTAAATCTAAAAACTTAACTTTGATAAATGAGATTGATTGTTTGAAAAAGGAAGTAGATGTTTTAACTTCTTCAAAAAGGGATTTTCAAAAATCATTTGAAAATATTTCAAATATTTCAATGTTAAATGAATCCTTAAAAAAAAGAAAAAGAAGATTTATGTTTGAAAAATGAGAATTTGAAAAGAGAAAATGAGATTTTAAAAGAAAACCTTTCAAAATTTGAAAAAAGTGGCACTAAAATTGATAGTATTCTTAAATGTCAAAAGCTCAAATTTGATAGGAAATGTATAGGTTATGATGAAAACACTCCTTTTTCATCAAATGGCCTTAACTTTCTCAAAGCTACTTCTATTAAGAGAAATGAAAGTAAAAGAGTTGAAAACTCCTTTAAGACCTCAATTAAAAGTCAATTGCATAAGAATTGCAATTATAGGGTAAAACATTTCAATGCAAAGCCAAAAGGTGTGTGTTTGCATTTAAATATCAAAATTAGAAATGACATGAAAAGTGAACAAAGAAGAGTTCATTTTCATAGATCAAGAAGTTAGAAGTCTAAACCCTTCCTTAGTCATTGTCATTATTATGGCAAGTTTGATCACTCTAATTATAAATGTTTTATAAGGTTAAGTCACTTGGGATATATTCCAAATGACTCATATGAAGCTAACCCCCATTGACTCAAATACATTTAGGTATCAAAAGTTAAATGAAGTTGTTTTGTAGGTTTGCTTAAAGTTCACAAGATGATAATGGATGGATATTCAAGCAACAAGATGAAGTCTCTTTTACATTGGTGAAATGAAGAATGAGACTATGTAACTACTTATGGGGAGGTTTTGAGCTTTGTATTTCTTATGGTATGATTGGTATGTATGTTGATTGTGTTGGTATTGTGATTGTTGATTGTGTTTTTGTTTTAAAATGAAAATTTTGAACATATGCATGAGAACATACTTTAATGATTGATTTTGGCTTATTTTCTTTTTGATGTAGTTAAAGGGGAGAAGTATGGTGAAAATGAATTTGTATGCATTTTGAAAATAATTTTCATTGAGTATGAATTGCAAGGGTGTAATTTGTGAAGGAAAGTTAATTTTAATTAAAAAATATTTAGGGTTTTTTAACATCAAAAATGGGGAGAATGTTAGACCTTGGGGGTCCTTAATTTTAGTTTTGATGTTAACAAATAATGTTTTATGAAAATTATTGAAGTTTTGAGTATTTTAAGTTTGGTTTGGACGTACCAATGCGTGGTACGACCACATCAAAACTCTTAGGAATTTTTGTGCATTGGTGTTTTTGGTATGATACAGGTGTACAAGAAGTGGTACGGGCATACTGTTTGGTTTCCTAAGCTGTACGGGTGTACAAAAAGGCCGTATGTCGCACCCTCATTTTGGACCGGCTTGATCTGGATCGATTTAGGAATGCCTCTGGGTCAGTTTGGGTTAGCATCAGGCCAATCCAAGTTGATTTAGGGCTTTCTAGGCTGTTCTGGGCCAACTTTGGCCGTTCCAGGGTGCCTTTTG
>CANYBF010447181.1:0-31097 GCA_948192965.1 Dalechampia spathulata
TAATAATTATAAAATAACAGGTGGAAAACAAAGGAGTAATTAATATTTCGGCTAACAAGAGACAGATAGATGGAAAACACCGGCAAAGAGCCCATAGGGAAAGTGATCGTAATCTTAGCTGTAATAGGAGAGAGCTCAAAATCAAAGTAAAGAGCAATCCGCCACCATCATTGTCCTTCATAACAAGGACAATATCTTCAAGCAATCACTGCGCGTGGCCTCACCCTTCACTCGCTTAATTATTATTATTATGACAAAAACAACCCTTCACCGTCTCATAAGATAAAGCCGAGGAGAAGGCTATAAAACTGGTTCGGTTTCGAGTGACTCCAATTAAACAACACCCCCCCAACGAAAAAAAAAAAAAAAAGGGAAATCTTCAATTTTCATCCGCAAAACCGTTAGTTGATTAAAATTGGCATCTTTTTCGAGAAGTCTTCTCATCGTCGTCCTCCTCCACACCATTTTTCCTTTTTTTCTTTAACCGCATAAATAACTGAATCCTAACAGTTCTTAGAATAAATATGGTATATTAATTTTATTTATTTTTTCTTTCTTTGCTTTCCTTTTTTTTTTATAAAAAAAAAACAGTATTGTTGGTTCATTGTGATGAATCTGTGTTGTTTCAGAAAAATGAAGGGGAAATTTGAAATTAATTTGTTTTGGTGGATGAGACAGGTGGCTGTGGTTGATTCTAATGGAAACTTTACAGGTGGACATGAAGGTAACACTAATGGTTTGAACGGAACAGCACCGATTTCAAGAACAACAAGCGGTGGTTTTTCGCCTTCTTCATTGACCACCACCACAACAATGTCTGATGAGCCTTGTATTTCTTGTACCACTTTTAATATTCTCGCTCCTATTTACAAGAGATTAGATAGTCAGGTTTTCTTTCTTTCTTTCTCTTTTTTGAATAACATGTAATTGGAATATTCAATTCAATCTTTCCTTCTCCTTTTTATCTTCAAATTTGCTGATCTGTTATTCTGTTTTTATTGTTGCTGCTGCTGTCGAATAGAATCAGAGTATTCGTGAAAGCGATTTTAGGGCTTTTTGGTTTTCCAGAAACCAAAGGATTTTGGATTGGTTGCTTTTTGAAAGATCTTCCATTATTTGTCTCCAGGTATATTCATCTTCTTCTCCTGTTTATTTCTCTAACTGATAGATCTCGGCTTCTAATTATAAACCAAAACTAGTGACTCTTTTGAAAGGTTGTGATTTTTTTTTTCACTCATTTTTTTATAAATTTGCTGTGGAATTTTGGGCTTTTGATGATAGGAATTCTGGGTTGGAAGTGAAGAACTTGTGCATATGTACCAGGAGAGGCTTGGTGATGCAGGCTATATGACCTTCCAGCTTGCCCGTACCAACAATCGTGGCGATGGTAAATCTTCTCTCTCGACCATTTCTTCTGTCATACCTTCAAATGTATCATTGCTGCTAATCTTGGAAACTATTGCATAATCTGATAATACTCGTACCTTTATTAACCCTTAACCTTCTAATTTAGCTATGTTAGGTACATGTTTTTTTAACCAGGTAGGTGGATCTTATCTGATCCTTGTTTTTGCTCCTCCACGTGCTGGAAATTTCACTGTTTATCAATCCTTAGTTGAGAATAAAGGAAATAAATCTTATATTTTCATTTCACCAACTCGATCAACATGTATTGCTTTGTTTTCCATTTTTCAATTACATTCTATGATAACCGAGTTTCTCATTTACTTTGAAGTTGCTCAGTTTCTATTCTCTACTGTTGAAGTTATGGTCTAACAATTTCATTTACGTAAATACAGGTCTTCTAACTGCAGTGCATAAGGACTACTTTTCGGTTCTAAATTATCAAGAATTGCTCTTTAATGATTTTGGAGACCGTGTTGCTCAACTATTGCATGTTAAATCAGTTGTGCCCCTCTTGCAAAACCAGAAAGTCCACACTCAACAAGAATTTCTTATTGTGAACACTCACTTGTTATTTCCTCATGATTCCAGTCTGTCTATCGTGAGACTACATCAGGTATGTATATGCGTGTCCCAATTTGTATGCTACGTTTTCTACTGTTTTGTGTGATGGTTGATGTTTACCTCGTGGTTTCGTATTTCATCTTCTGCAGGTTTATAAAATATTACAGTATGTGGAAACATATCAGAAAGAGAACAAACTGAGTCATATGCCTATCATTCTCTGTGGGTATGCCTCTTGTTTTGCCTGTATGAAGTAAATGATGTCCTTCATAACCTCTGAAAAAATTGTACCTCTTTTAGCTTATCCTCCTTTCTGTTATGTTTACAGTGATTGGAATGGAAGCAAGCGCGGTCATGTTTACAAATTTCTTAGGTCTCAGGGGTTTGTTTCATCATATGATATTGCCCATCAATACACTGACAGCGATGCAGATGCTCACAAGGTGAGCTTTTGACTCTAGTTGAATATCTAGATAGATGTTTTTAATATTGCTTGCAATTTATATGTTTTCATGTTAACTTTCTGCATCCAACAGTGGGTGAGCCACAGAAATCATAGGGGTAACATATGCGGTGTTGATTTCATCTGGCTTCGTAATCCTATCAAATCAAGTAAATCACTGAAGACAAGTTGGTATGAAGCGGCATTTGGTATAATAAAGGTAAAAAGGAAAGTTAACAGTTTCAATAAGTTTGGTTATGTGAATTCTGAAAGTATCAAGCTTTCCGTTTCTGATTCTGTAACATTTCTTGGTTTCAGTGCCAGCTTGTGAAAGCTTCATTGACTGAAACTGATGCTTTTGCATTTCTAAAGGCTGATGAACCTGGTGATTTCATAACATTTTCCGCCTTTTGTGAAGGACTCCGTCAGGTACTTCCATGTTATCTGCTTTGTCAAACTAAAAATGAAGTCAAATAAACAGAAGCACTCACATATCCTGATCAAATTCAGGTAAATTTGATCGGTCTTCCTTATGGGCTGAGTTTCCAGCAAACAAAAGATCTATGGATGCAAGCGGATGTTGATGGCAATGGCATTGTAGATTATGAGGAATTCAAGGTATTTATATCTTAAATGGACATATTTTGGTTGTTCGCATATTGTTGTGAGTAGTTCCCTACATGATAAACAGGTGATTGTCGATGATGAAAATAATACTGTTAATTGTTGAATACCCATAGCCCATCATCATTACGTTGCCTGCATGAATTGTGTAATAAATGAAATGGTAAACGAATGCAGGAGAGAATTTGGGAATCTTCGTGTCTAGAGCCAGAAGAGGAACAATGTACAGATAGCATAAAGGATCCTGAACAGGGCAAAGAAGAAACAGAAGGAGCTATGGGTTTTGCAGTGAAGAATGCAGTTCTATTCCCTCGAGAAGCAGAGAAAGGCATGTGGCCCGAGAATTACTCTCTTTCAGATCATGCTCGACTCACTGTTGTTTTCTCACCAGTAAGAATGCACAAGTCTCCGCAGTTGTTGTAGTGGAAGTTGGACCAAACTAGCACGAAGAATGATGTGTAGAGTAGAATCCATAGTTTTGTAAATGAGAAGAAACAGAATAATTGTGAATAGATCATAGGTATTGCCTGTTGAGTCATATGTGCTTGAACAAGTTAAAGATTTTCCAGGTAAAAAATTGGTACCTTGTTGTAAAATAGCCTCCGCCAAATTTTTCAGGCAGAGAACTATTTGCATCAATTCAAATTGTAACCTGAATTATTTCTTGAAACAACAGAAAGAATTTTCAGCAATGTTTTAATGGAGAGGCTAACAGGTTATGCCATGTTTTCTATATATATCCCCCCAAAAAAACAATTGTGAACGAAACAGTTTGTTAATAAATATGTAGGAATGATAATGAGTTGGATTAGATCTGGTAAATACTATAATGATTTACTGAAATTGATTGGTTATCATGGTAATCAGCAGAACTTAAATAGATATAAACTATGGAAAATAAACTCTTAGTCAGACTAGTCGATGGATGAATTGCATATGCCGTTTGATTAATGCAAACATTTCGTTATGGGCATCCTTCTACACTTTGTCTTCCCAAATCTGTCAATGGCAGCTTAAAGCTTCATGGGTCTACCACTTGTGACTTCTTTTCACCAGAATATACAAGACAAACACAGCACTGGTGGAGTGGAGAATATCCGACACAAAGTCTGAGTAGTGGGTACCACTCCGCATTCTGTTACTCATTTTTTCCACTTTTCTAAGGCTTCTTCAAGACGCCGGGTCAATATGAACAGTAAGTCTTCCCTCAGTCTTCAAGTTCTTGATACCAAAAGGTGATACCCTCACCCCAAGGATCCTCACCGTCCGACCCGACGAGCATCGTGAGGGAGGGTAAATTATAGTATCCAGCGACCTCCTAGACGGGGACTCAGGTCTTGGTGCCCACAAGGAGTCCACCCAGAGGGCGTTACTCTCACACTACGGCTACCAAGACTCGAACCGTAACTTCTTGATACCAACACCACATCCGAGTACCAACTGGACTACACCCATGTGGTCAGTCTTCACTAGTTCTCAATAAGTAGGCTGTTGCTTATATTGGCCACATTAGCGCATAGCCAACACCAGCCTCTTGCTACTTCACTACTCTCTCTGTCCATTCTCATACATTCCCTCCTACGGTGAGTGAATTGTCTTGGCGATTCTGCTTTAGCTCCTTCTTGCTCTAATGTTCTTAGTTTATGGCAGGTTATTAGTAGATGCAGCCCGTGAAATCAAACTTGCCAGTTGGATGGAGAAATCAAACTTGCCAGTTGGATGGAGGTTCCACCCAACTGATGAAGAGCTGCTTGATCACTACTTAAAGAACAAGAGACTCGGTCTTCCTATAGATGGTTCTGACATCCAAGAGCTTCAAATTTTCACTTTTGATCCTTGGGATTTACCAGGTAACTACAGATATCTCTTCATCTAAACGAACCCAGCAACTGATGTTTAAAAAAATGGTGAATTTGTTGTACATGTAGGTAACAAGTCCCCAGATGAAGAGAAGTACTTCTTCTCTCGCCGTGAGTTTTACGTAAGAAATGGTGAGCCTAAAATGAAAAGAAAAACACCAGGAGGATTCTGGAAAAGAACGGGTAAGCTTCAGTCAGTTACCCTTGAAGACAGCGATGAGAAGATTGCAACCAAAAGGATTTTTGTTTTTCATGGTCCTAAGCGTACAAAATGGGTCATCCATGAATATGAATACACCGCAGAGCTCAGCTCCCCTATTATGGTATCTTACGGAAACATTCATCGTTCATAGCCGTGGATGGTGGCGATTTGATTTTGCTGTTTATGTTATTCTTGTGTCATGCAGGGGGATTTTCTTCTTTGTAAACTCATGATAAATAAGAAGACAAATGCATCCAAAAAGTCCGGCAAGACCGAACCAGATTCCAGAAAGGGAAAAACAGAAGAGAAGAAGCGCAAGAACATCAGAATTCATCAGAAGACACAACCAAACAAGAAGCGACGAAAAGCCCTTTCAGCATGTGGTAATGGTGAACCCAGCAACCATATGGCACCTGATTTTGGAAGTCAAAGTTCAGGTATGAAAACTGCAGTCTCAACCTTCGAGGAAGGGGAATCAAGTCATTCTAAAACCCCCCTGTCTGTCCATGACAAAAATGAAGCAGATTCCTTGAGTTCTTTTCCAAAACAATTTTCTGTTCTTTCTGATTCAGAAAATTCAAACCCACTTGACACTGATCCTTCTTCATCAAACTTAGGAACTGCTTCAAATTCAGAATTTGAAAAAATCGATCCTTTATCAGGATATCTTTCAGTTGTATCTGATACACAAAATTCAAGCAAACAAAACTTTGATCCTCCTCCAACTGACTTCCAATTTCTTTCAGTTGCAGATTTAGCAATGCCATGTGAGATTGGTCATTCTTGTAAGGAAGTTTCAGCTGTGTCGTTGGTTGATCCTGGGGCAAGCTTGCAAATTCTTTTAAATTCAGAATCTGCAGTGCCATTTAAGATGGATCTTTTATCAACGAAAGTTCCAACAGGCTTCCAAAATCCTTCATGTCCGGAAGAAAAAGCAATCTTCCAAAACCTTTCAAAACCAGAATTTGCCCTGCAAATTCGTCCAAATCCTGAATTTGGTTTGCAAATTCCTTCATATCCAGAATTTGCTTTCCCAATTCCTTCAAGTCCAGGAAGAACTATGAGCTTCCAAAATCCTTCAAAACCGGAATTTGCTTGGCAAGTTCATTCATGTCCAGAATTTGCCTTGCAAGTTGCGTTAAATCCTGAAAAAGTAATAAATTTCCAAAATTTTTCGAAACCAGAATCTGCTTTTCAAGTTCCTTCAGATTCGGAATTCCCAAAAATTACAAACTTACAGGATAACTTCCAGAATTTGTCAGGATCAGAATTTGCGTTGCAAATATCTTCAAATTCAGTATATGCAACGCTGCCTGATTCAAAATATACCAACTTACAAGATAACTTTCAAAATCCTTCAAATTCAGAATTTGAGTCGCAAAATGCATCAAACTCAGTATTTTCATTGCAAGACCCTTCAAATTCAGTATTTGCAATGCCATATGAGATTGATCATTTGTCAACAAATACATCAGTAAATTCAGCCAGTCACTCGACAAACTTGTCAGTTACTGCAAATCCAGATTTCGCTATGCCAGATGAGATGGATCTTGTAGCAACACATCCTTCTTCCATAAATTTATCAATAGCTTCAAATTCAGAATTTGCAACGCCATATCAGATCGATCCTTCTTTAACAAACCTATCAATCCCCTCGAATTCAGAACTGGAAATTGAAAATTATTTCAATTCCTTGTAGCTGAGCAGTCAATACTAAAACCAGTCAACGTTCAGGATATGTCTCAGATCCTTCTGATATGAACAATCCAGAACTATTTTGACATAAATATTGCTTCAAAAAATAGAAAAAATTCAAAACCCCTTGATTCAAGAAAATTCAGATAAATAGAAAATTCAGACATAAATAGAAAATTCAGATAAAAACTCTTTGAATCTATAAACCCATCTGGGTTGGATGGATGAATGAATGCCTTTCCAACCTTTAACAGTGATGATTCTAGCTTCCTGGTGGCTTCCAGTTTGCAAAATAGAACTGCTAGCCATTGCACAGTAAAGGTTAAATCAAGCAGCCGACGAATGTTTGGTCTAGAAAATCGAAGTCCATGTGAGCTAACTTCTACTTCCATGCATGGCAATGGAGAACAGAAGTTGCTGAAGTGACCCTGATTTTAATATCAATCAAACTGGGATGACTGCGATCATTAAAACCAAGATCCTGGTAACAGCACATGTATATCATCCTCTGCAGAAGGTGACTATATAATGTTCAGGAAATTATCTTAGGATTTTGAATATCTAAAATCCATATCAGGACAATGATATGGCAATTCTTAAAGCTCAAAACACTGCATTTTCAAGCAGTGCAACATCAGTAAAACCCATGGGAAGATGTTTCGGATTCTGGATATCAGAAATGATATAGAGATACTGAGATGTCAATTATCTAAAGATAAGCCCATGGCGTATCATGCCCTTAAAACAATATTAAAGAAAGTTGGATGTAAAAATCGGTGGAGGACGTCATGAAGAGAAAGAAGCTGCATTATTTCAGGTGAGAAACGACATACTTGCTGAAACCCTTCTCAACTCTAATTACTTGAAAAGGGATGATTCAGTCAGAAGTAATGCTAACTCGCTTTGTTTGTTCATGCAGATGTGCTTGAAATACTGAAATAAGTAAATGCTTCAGACAAGTTGCATGATAGCCTGACGCCATGCAGAGCAACATCAGCCTATGCCACAGTGTCGGAAGAACCCCCACCCCATGTCGGAAGATGTAAAAAACTAGCGATGACCATAGAGCCCATTAGTTAATCCTATGAATCTCCTTTAATCTTTTCTTTTTAATACAAGTTGTTTAATATTTTATATATCCATTATATTTTAATTTTAATATTTACATGTAAACTCTATCCATCTCTTCAAAAATATTCATATATCGATAAATAAAATATTTATTTATAAATAAACATTAAATAATAATATAAATTTAAAATTATTTAAAAAACTATTAATTGACATTTAAAATTTTGATTGAATTCATTTTATTATCTAATATGATTTAATTAATAAAATTTGGTTGGGATTGATTAATTTACTAAATAGCCCCTCATCTTTCAACTTATTAACAAGCGAAGAGTCGAGTGGAGTATGATGCGCAGAAACCGCGTGAGTGTTCTGGAATGTTCCATACAATAGTCAAGCTAAGCTGACCAACAACAGTGAACTTAAAACTGACGCAGAAAAACGTACGGATATCTGTACAGAAAACAATTTTTGGGTGGGGCCCACAGAATATTCCCAATACCTAAATTGACCTTTCCCATCGCAACCTTCTTGAACAAGTTGCGACTACAAACAGTAAAACCGTAGACTAGACTTGGAATTTGATGCCAACAATGGCAATAGCTTCTGCAAATTTTCCAATTTCATCTCTATTATAAATCACTACCGTCCCCTGCTGCTGTTAGTTCCTCGCCGTTTCTCCATATCTCTTCCAGTTTCTATTCGCTCCTCTTTTCTCTCCGCCGGTGAGTCCCTTTTTTTTTTTGGATTTACTCTCTTTGATCTTTCTATATGTTTTGTGTATCTTCGTCTCCCTGATTTTAAGTTTTTTTTTTCATTTCAAAAAAAAAATGCAGGCATGGAGCATTCAACGCTGTCAACCCTTGGAAACTTGCCGGTTGGATGTCGATTCCACCCGACAGATGAAGAACTTCTTCTTCATTATCTGAAGCCCAAGATCATTGGTGATCCCATTCCTAGCACTTGCGTCGTTGACCTTGATATACGCAACTACCATCCTCGTGATCTGTTTCGTGAGTTTACTAATTTTCTTTATCCATATCCCTTTTTTTTTTCTGATAGACTTGTCCATATTTTATTTTCGGTTATCGGTATGGAAGTCTACGCTGAAAATTGATTGTGTTGTGATTATTTTATTAGTTAAATCCAAGGGCCGAAACGAATTGTATTTCTTCGGACGGCGTGAGTATCAGAACGATGGTAGTACACTCCGCAAGAGGAAAATAAGGGATGGCGGAACCTGGAAATCCACGGGTCGTCCTAGACCAATCGCTCTTGAAAACGACGACAACAAGATTATTGGTACCAAGAGATCTTTGGTGCACAAAAATCCTGACGGTGACGCTGAATTTGTCACAACCGAGTATGATTACACTGCTCAACTCGATCGACCTGCGACGGTAACTATATTCATCAATGCTAAATTTTGAGAATTAGATAACAATTGATAATCGCCACATTACGAAAAAAAACAAAAGAATTCATTATCTGCTAAGATTGGTAAGCTGGTAGAAACTGTCCAACATGTCTGCAATTACAGTAACAATAATAAGAAGAAAACAACATAGGAAACATGAATCAGGGGTTATTTTGATACAGAATGATGCTAGAAGATAGAAGGTAACTTGAAAGGACAACCAACACATATCAATAACAACTGCTAATGAAATATAACATCTGAAAATATTGTGCATAACGAACTTCTATTGTGTCATATCATATAATCCCACTACAAATCCAACCATGATTGTCATCCCAAAATATGGATATGAAAAAATGTATTAAATTCAGTGGGCTACAAATATATTAAAACGTACACATGATGCATAGAATTAATTTATAGTTTCAATTTTATAATAGTAATTATGTTTTAAAATAAGTTATGATTCTTTTCTGGAATTACTGGATAACTAAATTAATAGTAAGTCAATTGATAATCCAGTTCATATTGTAAAAAGTGTACGGAGTAGGGTGTAAAATCGTATGAAATCCAGAATGTAGTAATATGACCTGCATTTTTTTTAATGTTCTTATTTCACAATGGCCGTTGAAACTTTAATTTCTTAGTTATTTTTTAATAAATAAATTTTGAAAGCTTCTTTGATTTATTTAAATTTCTAAGATGATTTTTTTTTTCTTTTCTTTTCCCTTCTGTTTTCTGTGTGAAAAAGATTTTTTTTTTTTATTAAGAGCATCCTGCATCAAGACTACAGAGTAATTTTAAGCTTGCAATCGCTGGCTTTGCACAAAGCTTGTTTAGCAAATTCATGGGTAGCTGGCTTTGTTTGCTTGCCTGTTAATCTCAATCCCTTGTTTTTGGAATCAACACCACAAGTTCCGTCATTAAGCAGCCAAGACTATGCTGCCTTGAGCCTCGACGCTTCTGCAGATGCCAGATTTTTTTGCACATTCGTGTAACCCATAAATAGCAGCCATGAAACTACCTAAGGATTTGCACATTAGTAATATTTATACAGTAATCAAGAACTTGTTGCACCTGTTACAACAACTTTCACCAGAAGGTAGGAGTTGTTCTAACTCTGTCTTCCTTTTCATTTTTCTTTCAAAGATTTGATGGTTGCATCAGGTTCCATTTGGAAAATCACCTTCCTGTTCTGTTAGAATGATCAATGGCTTAATTTATATAGACGTGATTTGTTGAAATCTTCCTGAACTTGTGAGCGTTTGAATCATAGGTTATAAAGTGGGTTCTGTTTCTTGAGGATTTTGATGATGCATTTTCACAAGTTTTCCTGTAATGATTTGCTATTGTATAACTTGAAAGTTTGCTTAATGTTCTTGTTATGTGCAGGGCGATTATGTTATTTATAAGGTGAGTAGAAAACCACATAAAAAGAAAGCAGCAAGTAAGAAGCCGGTGAAAGCTGAACCACTTTGCAGGTTCCCAAGGCCTAATAAGAAGGCAAGAAAGGAGCGTGAATCGTCAAACTGTAATGCAGTGTCTGCTTCAGCTTCTGCTCTTGGAAATAATAATTTAGAGGATATGATAGTTAATTCAGCCTATGGTGAAGGTGAACAAAACAACCATTTGGCAAATATGATGACTGCTAGGTCAGCCTATGAGAAGGCTTCTGTTTTTAAAGATCAAGGTCGTTACAAGATAGCTTCTACTTCGGCTTCTAACAGAGGTGCTGGAAGCCGCTTAATGAATCCTCTGATTTCTGATCAGATGACTACTGTCTCAACCAACAAGGAGAATGGTACTCCAAATAAGATAACAGAAATGTCATTGTATAGGACGCGTGAACCGAGTTGCCAAAGAGCATCTGGTGTTGAGAATCATAATTCAGAAGAGGTGACTGCTTTGTCATCTCGTAACAGCGATTATGGTTTTATGGATAAAAACCCAAATTATATGACAAACAATTTATTTTATGATAAAACAAGTCTAGTTACTTTGGATTTTGATGTTCAAAATCCTAGTGAGAAGTTAGATATATCAGCCTCTGATGAAGGTGAACGCAGTCTCTTGACTGTGATGTCATCCGATTTTGATAATCAAAATCGATTCCAGAAGACTGATATATCAGTTTCACAAGATTATCAGAGCCTGTCCATGGCTTCTAACGTAGGAGAAATTGCATTACAAGAAATTCAAAGTCAGCATAAGAAGGCAAAGACGCCAAACCTGGAAGATTGTTATGGGTCTGTGAAGGTTGCTAGTGCCGGAGAAACTACTGTAAAAGAAGTGAAAGGTCATCACACTCGGGTAGATAAGTCTAACCTTGAAGAATATTTGGCAGATCTCCTTACCGAAGACTCTGCTACTGATGTGGTGAGAAATTTTGTGTTGGTTTCATAGTTTTTGCAGAGCATGATAAGCAAGTTTAGAACTTATCCTTCCTTTATACTCATACTTTCTGCAGGAAAACTCTCCACGGCTGGCAGAGATTACAGCCAGTCTGGCATATGAATTGAAGGCGCCTACTCATACCCATGGAAACCCCAGTTACCGTGGCTTTGATGCGAGTAATTGTAAGAAGACAGATATACCAACTATAGATGACAGATATACCAACAGGGTCCCTTGGCAGCTGTCGGTGTAGGAGAGTCTATGGCTATGGTGAGAAACGGCATACTTAAAGGACGGTTAATTTTACATGGATGAAGCATGAAACTTGGGCTTATTCTAACGTGTTTTTTTCCCTTGTTCTGCATTTACAGCCTCAAGAGGAGGAAGAGCTATTAGCATTCGAGGAGCTTCAGGAAGACATCCTGAAGTAACCGCAGCAGACGGGTATTCACTCTGAAGAAAACCCCACCAGGCCTTGGTACCTCTACCGTTGATATTTTCCTATTTGGTTCCTCCTTAAGAGCCATACAACCTACTACTAAACTTATGTGTGGCAAAACAATAGCGTATTATCCTTTGATCTGTATTAAATGCATCAGACGAAAACTACGGCAGCTAGTTCAGGGACCAAACAACTGCAGCGTCCGGCTGTTTGATTCCTTGTGGTCGCTGGTTTATCTACTGGTTAACTGGCGTAATGACAGACATATGCGGAGTTAGAATCACATCATCACCTGCAATTCCTCTATATGATACATGTTATCCTGCTACATCTGCAACTACGTTCTCTTATGTATTGTTAACATTACCTTAAAAAACGAAGAAACGCTTGCTTGGGAGTTATGATGAGCCTATTGGCTTAGTTTCTGTGTTGGAGACCTTAAACAGGAAGCTATCCAGCTTCCAGGAATGGTTCCATTCCTATTATCTGTGTTGTAAATGTGTTACGGTATTAACAAGTAATTTAATAGCTTGTATTTTCTGGATGTGTATTTATATATTAAAACATGTGTTGCCCATATATGTGAACAACAAATAAAATGTTTTAACTTTATTTATTTATTTATTATTATCAATTAACATCTATCCTATCTACTACTGATTTATACGTCTTAAAGAAAATAAATTATTTTTACATAATATTTTATCATATTATTCTTATTTATTATTTTTAATCATTTTAATAACAAATATATTTTAATAAAATATTATAGTATTCTTTTAATCATAAAATTAAACTTATAATTTATAATATGAATTAAATATATTTCAATATTTTATGAAAAAATAAATTAACATATATTAATATTTTAAAAAAATAATTAGATATTCTTTCTGATTATTTTAATAATAATTTTACTTATGATCGGTTTTTATCAAATACTTAATATATTTATTAGTTATTTATAAATTTTTTAATCAAATAATTTATTATTCAAAAATTAATATTTATCCGCTAAACGAGTATACTTTTTATGAACTAAGAAGGAAGTAGGATTACATGACCCTATTAAAGAAAACGCGTGAATGTTCCAGACTCTTCCATAGAATTCCAAACTGAGATATTCTCAGTGAAATTAATAATTATTCTAATATTTAATTTATGTTTATAGTTATTGATAAAATTCATATTAATATTATTGATTTATTATTTATTTATATAGAGAGTAATTAAATTCTTTAAAATAACAGAAAGTTTAAACGTTAAATCATTGTCGAATAGTCGACCAATAAGAATTGAATTGAAGAATGTACGGATTCTCTAATGAGACGAAGGGGTTGAGGAGTGAGGTGGGACCTCCCTCCTATCCAATCCCATCGCGAACTTCCTCGGGAAGTTGTGGGCTGACATCACCCACTCACACTAACGCTAACACTCACTTCACTCGCCACTGCTTTAATTTCTCCCTTCATTTTTACCATAAATATTTTAAAAAACACATGCCACTAATACTATAAAACTACCCAAATCCGATCATTAATAAATAATTTATAATATTTAAAATTTTTAAAAAAGTTTTTCTAAACAAGGATGCGATTGAGATAAATGTAAAAATCGAAGCGAGTAGTGGCACCTGCTCCCCCTGCTCGACTCTGGACTGGTCAAGTCCATCTTCCTTGGCCGCTGATAAACCATAGTCTGATCTATTTCCCCTCCCTTCTTTCTATCATGTGAATCAAAATGACAACATTGTTCGCTCTGCTGCTTCTCGCTCTTCCTCTCTACTGCTAGTTAACTCGCTTTCTCGCCCATCTTTTACTGTTTCTACTCCACTCCTCTGTCTCATCCTCATCTTCGTCCTCCGGCAAGCGTAATTCTGCTTCTGCTTCACTATCTATAAGCTTATGCTTTATGTATTTTACCTTTCTGATTTTATGGTTCTTTTGTTTTTTAACTTGCTTGATTTTAAAAAAAAACCAGGCATGGAGCATCCAACGCTGTTAAGACTTAGAGACTTGCCGGCTGGATATAAATTTGATCCTACGGATCAAATTATCCTTGATACTCTGAAGGATAAAATTCTTGGTGATCCCCTTAGCGGTTGTGACGTCTTGGAACTTAATATATGCGATTGCAATCCTCGCGATCTGTTCGGTGAGTTCACTAGTTTTCTTCGTCCATGTTTACTTTTCAGTTATGTGTACCTTATGTGATCTTTAAAAATGAGAAGTTAACTGTGTTATTCATTGATTAACTAGATCGATTCAAGGGTCTAGAGCATCTGTATTTCTTCGGAAAGTGTGAGTATTACGACAATAGTAAACTCCGCAAGAGGAAAATAAGGGACGGTGGAACCTGGAAATCCACGGGCGATCTTCGGCAAATCGCGCTTTACGATGACGATGATGAGATTATTGGCACCAAGAGAACTTTGGTGTACAATAATGCCGCCGATGATGCTGAATTTGTCGCAATCGAGTATTCTTATACTGCTCAACTTGATCGACCTGCTACGGTAACCATACTCGTCCATGTTTATTTATTACCATTTCTCATCATTTATTGCTTAGAGAACATGATTAATTTTTGAATAATTGTTGGTATTGTGTTTTTTAGTTTTTTAATGAATTTAATATTAGAAAATAAAGCCATAAATTTATTTCATTTTATGCATGACAAAAATAAAGAAAATGTTAATCAATTTTATCCACTGAAAGTTCATTATATTTATATTTTAAATCATTTAATAAATGATTTTGTTATTTAAAATATATATTATATCCTTATATAATGAAAATGATAGTTGTTGAACGTGTATTAAAAAATACAAGAATTAGGATCGTAGTATGTAACTGTGATAAAATAGACCACAGTTTTATACACAAATGAGTGATATTACGAGCTCTTTTGCCATTCATATTTATTTTGCATGCATATTTTCTTTCCTTCCGTACCTTTCTTCCTAAACGTAGCATTAATTTTAATTTCAGATTATTTCAACTGGAAAAGGGTGTGTTATGATAATGGAAATTTAATCCAGCCTGGAAGAGAAAATTTTGGCTAAATTTTAGGAATTAGATAACAAATTTATATTAGTTTCTTTAGCAATTCAATAACTAGTTTGATAGTACATGACTTGACATTTGCATCATTAAGGTATATAAATATAAAAATTTCTCCGTATTTGATTAACATTACAAGTATATTTTTGTAATTCTCTCTCTTCGTTGTACAAAAATTTCATTGAGATGAGGTTTTGAAATAATGACCGTTGAAATTTACTATTTCTTATTTGTTTCCAAAGAAATTAACTTTGAACACTTGAAATTCTTTGGTTTATTTAAATTTTTAAGACGGTGTTTTTCTTTTTATTTCCTTCTGTTTTCTCTGGTAAAAGGATAAATTTTATTAAGAGCAATCTGGACGAAAACTACAGTACAGAGCAATTTAGAGCTTGTAAGGACTAGCATTACGCTAAGCTTGTCTAGCAAATGCATGGGCAGCTGGCCTTTGTTTGCTCGCCAATTAATCCATCTTCTATCTCTTGTTTTATAAACTCCTTGGAATCCAACATTACAAGTCCCATCCCATACTCGGAAGGAAAATCTGCATCGTCTTTAATCAATGCGTGATGCCACTTTGGAATCAACACCACAAGTTCCTTGATTAAGCTGCCAAGACAACGCCACCATGAGCTTCCACGCTTCTGCCGATGCTGGTTTAGACATTCTTCTTTAACTCCTAAATAGCAGCCATAAAACTACCCAAGGAATCTCCAAGGGCTTTAGTAATATTATCATAATATCCAGGAACTTGTTGCAACGGTCAAAAAAACTTTTTCTCGAAGGTAGGAGTGCTCTTACTGATCTTTCTCATTTTTCTTTCAGAAGTATGATGGTTAAATCAAGAACCATTTGGAAAGTCACCTTATTTTCCTGCTACAATGAGAGGAAATGGCTTAATTTGAATAGATATGATTTATCAACATCTTGATGAACGCTGCATTCACTTGATCGCATGAATCGTAGCTCATAAACTATAAAGTAGCTTATGTTTCTTGAGGATTTTGATGATGCAGATTTTCACAAGTTTTCTTGTAATGATTTGCTATTGTATAACTTGAAATTTTGCTTAATGTACTTATTATGTGGTCGTGTAGGGGGATTATGTTCTCCATAAGGTGAGTAGAAAACCAAATAACAAGAAAGCAGCAAGTAAAAAGTCTGGGAAAGCTGAACCGGTTTGCAAGAACCCAATGCCTAATAAGAAGGCAAGAAAAGGTGAATCATCAAACTGTAATGCAGCTTCAGCTTCAGCTTCTGCAAATAAGAATTCAAAGGATCTGATGGCTAAGCCAGCCAATGGTGACGGTGCACAAAGCAACCATATGGCTTCTGATTTAGATAAGATGACTGCTATTTCAACCTATGAGAAGGCTTCTGATTTTGATGATCAAGGTCGTTACAAGATGGCTTCTACTTCGGCCTCTAAAACAGGTGCAGGAAGCCACTTGATGGATTCTCTGAATTTTGATCAGAGGATGACTGTTTCAACCAACAGTGAAGGTGGTACAGTTGTTTCTCGTTTGGAAAGTGGTATACCAAATGAGACAACTGAAATGCCATTGTATAAAACGAGAAGACAAAGTTGCCTAATAGCACCTTGTCTTGAAAATCATAATTCATGTGAGGTGACCACTTTTTCATCGCGTAACAAAGATGAGACAAGTTTCCCCGGGAATTATGGTTTTGATCAAAATCCAAATTATAGGACAACTGATTTATTTTATGATAAATCAAGTTGTCCAGTTACTTCGGATTTTGGTGTCCAAAATCCTTGTGAGAAGGTAAATATATCAGCCTCTGATGTGGGTGAACGCAGTCCCCTGACTGCGATGCCCTCTGATTTTGATAATCAAAATCAATTCCAGAAGACTGATATATCAGTTTTACAAGATACTGGGAGGAGCCTGTTGGCATCCAGAGTAGGAGAAACTGTAGTACAAGTAGATCAGAGTAGGTATAAGACAACAAATACACCAAACCTGGAAGATTTTTCCGGGTCCTTGAAGGCCTCTAGTGTTAGAGAAGCTGCATTTGAAGAGGTGCAAAGTCAATTTATGACAGATATGCTTAACCTTAAAGATGATTTTGGTTTCCTTGTAGAAGACTCTGCATCTCCTATGGTGAGAAATTTTGGTTTCATAGTTCTTCATTTAGAGCATGATAAGCAAATTTATATCTTATTCATACGTGTCTTTCGTTCTTTCTGTTGGAAAACTCTCCACAGCTGCCAGAGATATCAGGCAGCCCAGAATCTGTAATGCCAGAGCCTATTGACACCAACGGAAACCCCACTGATAGTGCCTTGGATGCACCAAGTAACTGTGAGAAGACAGATATATCAACCCTTACTGATAATCAGAGTCCTTTGTCAGATTTTGGTGTTGGAGAGTCTATTTCGGTAAGAGGATGCATACTTGGTGAATTGTTATTATACTTAATGAAGCATGAGAACTTTTGCTTACTCTATTCTATTGTGCTTTTTTGTCCTTCGCTTTTATGTAGTTTGGCTCTGAAGAGATTCGAGAGATTTTCACATTCTTTGAACTCGCAGCAGCAACAGCAGCAGCATCAGGGTAGTCGAGCAGAAGAAAGCTCCACTCACAGTGGCCTTGGTATCTTTATCCCTACTTGATATTATGCTATCTGGTTCCTCCTTAGGAGCTATACCACCTACGTCTATCTAATTATGTAACTTATGTGCGGCCAAGCAATAGCGTATTTTCCTTTGATCTGTATTAAATGCATCAGACAAAAACTATGGCAGTTAGTTCAGAGACCAGACAACTGCAACATCCGACTGTTTGGTTCCTTATGTCGCTGGTTTATCTACTTGTTAACTGGCATAATGACAGACATGCCGAGTTAGAATCACATCATAACCTGCAGCTTCAACCTGCAATCCTCTACATGATACATGTTATCCTCCTACATCTGCAACCATGTTCTCTTAGCAATATATTGTTAATGTACTTGAAAACAATACGACGCTTGTGTTGGGAGTTAAGATGAGCCTATTGGCTTCTGCGTTGGAGGCGTTAAATAGGAAGAGTCTTATATAGCTTCCAGGAATGGTTCCTTTCCTACAATCTGTTTGTAAATGTGTTGTGGTATTAAGAACAACTATCTTGTATGTTGCTGGAAGTGTATCCATATGACCTTATCTTGTAAATACGTGTGTTTAATGATGAATAAAGTTGCCTTTTTCCGGTTGTCAGAGATCTCTAGCCTCTGCCATTACTGATTAAAACATTCATTTGCGTAGTACCCTTTCCTCTCTAGCCCTGTTTTTTTGGCAGTACAGGATTCTTTGTTCTTATACTATAATTTTATCATACACCAAATTAGTGAATTGAATACATTTCATTAACAAATGAATCCTTATATATTACCTCAGTATGAGAATATAAAATATCATCCAAAACAAACATATTTACTTCAAATTTACAAAAAGATTTCATAACTTTTTATTAAATTTGATTTGAAACAATACTATATTAATATTCATTTTATTCCTTTTTAATTCCAACATGCAAGTGTATAATAAGGCGAGGGGGTGGTCCCCTGTCTCTGAATTTATTTGCCGGGAGAATTAGGGTGGAATATTCGTGATTGTTGGAGAAGCAGACGACTTGTTAAGCAAGTTGAGGAGAGGTTGCTTTCATGGTGGGAACCACCTTTTCATATTTCTCATTCTACAACTTCTCAGCCAAGCTCTTTGCCCTTTTTCCACTACTTATCACCCAAGCAGACCTTTTTTGTTTACTGTAGACCGACTAACCTCATCTCCCGCCTCTTATTAAATTCCAACAACTTTCCTATTTCCTTCTTCATCCAGTTATTCTCAGCATCCTCTGTTTTCCTAGCTTACCTCCTCTGCTTCTCCCACTCTGCTTCCCTTCATCTTTCCCCCTCATTTTACCCTGAAAGACACAGATTACTGCTCAAAAATCATTCACTCTTTTGGGTTTCCCATTTTAGGAAGAAGAATGAATTATCCCATCTCCTCTCGTAAGTGGATTTTCAACTCCAAAAGAACGCAGTTTTCTTTCTTTATTTTTTCTGCTTTTCTTCTCTTTAACCATTTTCCCTTTTGATGTTTGTTGCTTTCAGGCATGACAAGTTCAACAGAGCCAAACAAATCAATAACATTTGTTGGGTATAGATTCCACCCCACGGATGATGAATTAGTTGGTCATTTCTTGAAGCATAAAATGCTTGGTCATGATGATAAAGAACTACCAATTTCCGAGATTAAAGTTTGCGACTTTGAGCCTTGGGATCTTCCTGGTACGTAATTCATTCAAATTCAATTGTTCTTCCATGATGTCGGTTGCTGTTATATTGATTGGCCCGAGATTATTTTATTGCAGCTATTGTAAACAATAACTCAGAGGACCAAGTGTGGTATTTCTTTTGTCCACGCGATTACAAGTATTTGCGTAGTCGTCGTTCGAATCGGACAACCAAATCTGGGTACTGGAAACCCACCGGCAAACCTCGCAAAGTGAAGGCAAAGCGGACCAAGGAAGAGATTGGTACAAAAAGGAGTTTGGTCTTTTATATAAAAGATCAGCCTAAACCGAGAAGGACTAAATGGATCATACACGAATATGAGTGCATCCATAGTTCCACTCTGGCTACTCAGGTAATGCTGCTGCTTTCAATAACTTACTTCGGAAGTCATCTAATCGGGATGTTCTTACAATGCAAATAGTCGTTTTGGGATCTAATATTGTATTAGTTTGTGTTTCATTGAATTGAACTGTACATATATTCCAGAATGAATCTCAAGTAACTTGAAATGAAATGACTGTTGCTGTGATTGGAAGAATTAACCTGTTGCATTTTCGTTTCTGTGTTTCCTTTCTTACTCCTGACTTTTATTATAACTTTTTTCTTCTTTTACTTTAAATGGTGCAGGGGAATTTCCTTCTCTGCAAGTTGAAGTCGAAGCCGGAAGAGATGATCAACAAAGGAAGATCGGATCTTACAACTTCGACTCCAAACCTCCAAAATCAGAAGTCTAATGAGATGACCTCTTTTTCATCTCCTGATGAACATGAACAGAGCATTTGTTGGGCTCTTGAACTTGGAAATGATAATCAGATGGAGATGACTGCTATGTCAACCTATGAACATGGCGAGCAAAATTTCCTCTTGGAAACAACTACAGATTCTACAAGTAATGAAGATGAATCATGTAATTTTTTGGATTCTCAAATAAAAGCTTTGAATCCAACTAAGATAACTGATATGTCAACCTATGAGACGATGGATTTTGAGCGTCAAAATCCTCATGAAATTCTGGATATATCGGAAGATTATGAAGCAACGCCTTCAGAAAAGACTGATATGTCCGAGTCGTCATTTGCGACTGATTCAGAAAACAATGCAGGAGAGGGTACAATAATTGAGGTAAGAAAAGGGCGGGCATCGAGAGGATATGATGTTGTTTTGATTTTGTCAATAACATGAAGCTGAGGATGAGAAGCTAACTGTAATTGCTCTGACATGGTAACTGGTGCAGGTGGTGGATCTTCTAGAAGCATTATACAGAGGGGTGGAAGCATCCCTGGAGCTAGAAGAAAATCTCAACGCTGCACTTTTCCCTCCTACAAGCACAGACGAAAGCCTCTTGTACCCAACCACACTGAATGGGTGTTTCAGTGCAGGGATAGCTGGATTATGCCAATAAGCCTGTAATCTGTATATGTGGTGAAGTTGATGATACCAATTGTGGTGAATATCAACTATGATATTAAGATTTAGTTAAGAAGGGTAAGTGGTAGGATGCAATGTAATATTATGATATGTTTGGCTTACAACCTGCTTCTGCTATTAAATCATGTCTTCAGCTTCCTTTATTACATGCCATTCGCCTTCTTTTTTCTTTTTCATTCACCGCTCCCATTTATCCTTACAAATATCAATTTATTCTAATTTAATTGTTAATTTCACCAAACAATTATTGTTAGATTTAAAATGTTTTATATATTTATATATTATAAATTTGTAAATTCATATATTAAAATTCAAATATCTCTATACATGTTAAAGGAATTAATTAATAAATTTGTTAATGAGTTAAATTATGAATTCAAAATAATCAAAGCAAATTTTTTATTGTGAATACATTCACAATATAACTTGCATTTGAACTCAAATATAATTAAGTAATATTGATACTACAAATATTTTTATTAATAGTATAATATTATATTTTAATTTTAATTATTTATTAATTAATAATAATTAATAAAAATCAATATGTATTATTATATTATTAATAAATTTTTGATATTCATAAGTAGCAGAACAACAGTTTTGAGGATTCTGTGACATAAGTAATGTTTAATGGAAAGCACATTTTAATTGGAAACTCATAGAATGCTAGTCATAAGCTCAGGAAGTGAGCTACAGAAATTTCCATCTGTGGAGAAGATTCCAGAACTAACCTGGCTTACAGTTTTACCTAAAGACGTATTTGCCACTATCCTTCATCCAAATCCACCAATCAAGTCAGCAACTTCTCAAGCAAGTATTGGGTTTTTCGTCAAAAACCATGTTTCCTTTTCTAACACAAACCCGCATGTGCCTATATAAATCCTCCTGTCTTCCTCCCTTCCAGGAACAAACACTCCATCTTCTCTGCTTGTTCGGTTCGTCTTCACTTACTGCTGTGCGCTTTCCGTTTGTTTAGTTAATTATAAGAAGACAACTGCTTCCCGTTTTAGGTAGAGGAATGACCAACAGCTTCTCCTCTGGTTAGTGATCATATCATCACCTGTCAATGGCTGGCTGTTTATATATTCTTCTTTTTACCTTCATCCTGTTTTGATACGTAGACATGACTCCTTCCATGTTCTCACCACCATCAGGATCGCGTATTGGTTATAGATTCCATCCCACGGACGAAGAATTGGTTGGTCATTTTTTACTGAACAAGCTGCTCGGTTATCATGATGGGGATATGTTTATTCCTGAGATCAAACTTTGTAACTATGAACCTTGGAATCTTCCTGGTAAACTTTGTTATTTTGTTTCACTCTTCCTTTCAGTAATTCTGGACTGATGAAGATTTTTAATTTTAGGTCTCCTGAAGAAGGAACCAGAAGATTTAGCCTGCTATCTCTTTTCTCCTCGAGACTACAAGTATTTAGGAAGTCGTCGGTCCAATAGAACCACCAAGGCTGGATTTTGGAAACCCACCGGCAAGCCTCGCAATGTGACAGATGATACCAAGACCGTTATTGGTACTAAAAGGTCTCTGGTTTTTTATGCAAAGGATCATCCTAAGCCTGTCAGAACCAAGTGGATCATGCATGAGTACGATATCACAGCAAATTCCAACTCAACGGTTAATGTAATGAAAATTTCAACATCCCAACTCCCTGTGTGTGCCTCATGATATTAAAATGTTCCTATGATTGCAGACTTGTGGACCTAGAAATGGCCGGTTCCTTGATTAAATTTAAGCTATTTATTTGTGAAATTTTGGTAATATTGTAAGCTATGTTTGTTCTTGTATCACTTGAAGCATACAATCTTTCAGCGATCAATACCCTTTTTTTTTTTTCTCTCTTTTGATATGCGTAGCGGAATTTTCTTCTCTACAAATTGAAGATAAAGCTGGATGAGAGGATTAATGATGTTGAACAGGATCACATAGGATCACCTGCTGAAACTGGAAGCCAAAATTCAAGTGTGATGACGGTTGATTCATCTTTTGATAAACATGAAGAAAGCCATCACATGGCTTCCGATGTTGAAGGACCTAATTTCAATGAGATTATTACCAAGTCAACATGTGATGAAGACGGCCAGAGTACCCTAATTGATTCTGATATTGGTAAGCATTATCAGAACAAGACGACCTGTGATTCAGCATGTGATGAAAGTGATCCAGGTTTCCAGTTGGGCTGTGATCTTGAACTCCCAACTCCAAGTGCGATGGCTACTATGTCAACCTATGAGAAAGACACATCAAGTTCTGATTCTGAAGATGGAAATCCTGATAAAATAGAAGGTACGTCAGCATCCGAAGGCGTTACGTCGAACCCTCCAGCGATGAGCCCTGAACCGGAAAACCAAAATTTTCAGGACTGGACCTCTGTGCGAGCTTCCTCGACATGTTACGGATCAGAAAACAATACAGCTGAAGCTATCACTTATGAGGTACGGAACAGAGTCCTTACAGTATGATTCTAATATTTGGTTTCTTTTTATGGTGCATGGGAAAATAAGATGGTTTCTTTAATATGATTGTTTTACAGGCAAAGACTTGTCTGGACGAGGAATTGATGGCGATGCTTTTTCCAGATGACAGCATTAACTCTTGCTCTGCACTTTTCTCACCTATGGGAGATAAGGAAGGCCTCTCTTACCATTCCTCCGGATTCCGCGCTTGAATGCCTGCCGGCAGAACAAGAAGCATATTAGCAAAGAGAGAGTGTCTTAAGTAATATATAAAGAATTCTGTAGTTATGTAGATGTATGTTTCTGTTGGTGTGGCTAGCTGAATAGAATCAGAAGATGAGCAAGTTGTATGAGCTCTGGCTTGGTACCTGCATGTAAATTAATGCCTAATCAAACAACTTGTTGCTCCCTTTTATGCATCACTATCATTGGATGTGAATGATTTTCATCATGGGGTACTAGTACATGCTTAGCGCCTCAGCAAATGATCATGTGGCATGATATGATCTTCGCCACTGGGACTGCAAATCAGGTTTCATTTTACTCTATCAGGACATGCAATCTACCCCACGAAACAGATCATCCACATTCTGCCTTGGTGTTACCATGCCATGGAAGCACTTTAATAAGCAGGAATGTTCCACTGCCATTCTGACCAAAATGATTATCTCTCATCTTGAGGCAGACCCATCAGTACAAAAAGAATTAATTGTTTCAAGTTAACATTTAACATCTATTATATATTCAAGGAAATTGTTAGCATTTAAAAACAAGAGGTACGATCAGATGAAATGGTGGATTCAATTGATCCTAAACTATTAATGGTGTGGGGTTTGTTTGATGTAAGAGTTTTAACTTTGGCTTCATATAGATGGTGTTAGAACTTTAGGGAGAAGTTTAAATCTTTGTCCATCAAGCAAAGGTCGTCAACCAGTCAACGAAGGAAAGAATATTTTAAAAAGCTTGCCTGCGAATAACTGTAAGAGGGCGGATCACTGTTCTCTGTCCAGGAATACCATCGACCGGACTCCCAGATTGCGGTGATGATCATAAAGCAAGAAATCCAAGAATTTGTTTCATCATTTATTCGGGCTTCCTTTGTCTCGTCTTTCACTTCGAAAGCCGAAGTTCATAAGTGAATAGCTTGTTTAATTTCGCCAAACTTTGAGAAATGGATCCTCGTTTCTTATCTAGTGAGTGGTTTCTGTTAGTTCCGAAACAGTTGCTAGCTACTAGTTGATGCTTCTTTAATCTTCTTTATCATCCAACCCACTTCTCCTAATTGCTTTTTTTGGGGTGTGTGCTGTTCATAGATAAAGCTTTACGGAAGAGAACAGTTGGATATCGATTCCATCCAACTGATGCCGAATTGGTCGGTCATTTCTTGAATCGGAAAAATCTTGCTGGTGGCAACGATGGCATGCCAATTGCTGAAATCAAAGTCTGTGACTTTGAACCGTGGGATCTTCCAGGTAACTCATATATATATATATGTATCTTTTTTATTTTGTTTCTGTTTCTCTTCCTGCAGATATTATATGTATGGTAAGGTGTATTGTTATTGTATTATAGATCAGTCCAAGATTAAATCAGAAGATCAGACTTGGTATTTCTTCCGTAGCCGTGATTTAAAGTATTCAAATAGCAAGCGGATTAACAGGACTACGAAATCTGGGTCTGGATATTGGAAACCCACCGGCAAGATTCGAAATGTGAAGGCTGTTGGCACAAGGAAGGTTATTGGTACCAAGCAAAGTTTGGTATTCTACAAGAAAGACCATCCTAAATCAATCAAAACCAATTGGATCATGCATGAATATGAATCCGTCCCCCAGGTAAATCAAGTTTGTATTTTTCGGGCAATGGTTGGTTTGATAATTTATTTTGTTGTAATTTTCATCTTGCGAACTTGGATTTGAAGCTAAGCCATTCTGTTTTTGAACTTGTTTGAAATGGCTCGTTTGTTATATGCAGAAGTCAGTCGTGAAATTTAGTATAAAGACATTTGATTGATTGCTCTGCCATTTACATTGTGCAGTTCGATGGCATAATCCCATAAATGGATTTTAGACATCTATTTATGCTGAGTTGTAGTGGCACAACATTAAACGATCCTCCGTTTGTTGTATTGTGCTTCTCTATCTGTAGGGACAATTTGTTGTCTGCAAACTAAAGTTTAAATCTGACGGGAGGATCATCATCAACTGTAAACCAAATGAAATGGCTTCGGCTTCGGCTTCGGCTTCAGCTTCAGCTTCACCTTGTGAGAGCGTAATGACCGTCGATTCATCTTGCGGTGAATGTGAACCTCGTGACCGTAAGGATCCTGAAGCTGAACATATCAAGCCGGACGAGATGACTGGCATGTCAACCTATGAGGAAGGAGAACAGAGTTGCTCCATAGATTTTGATTTTGAAAATTTAGAAGAAAATGGAGGGACTGGTTCTTCTTGTGATGAAAGTGAATTGTCGCAGCATTTGGCTACCGACGTTGAAGAGCAAACTCCAAATGATACAATTGTTGGACCTTCATCCTATGATGATGGAATTCTTTTATGGAAAGGGAAGACCTATTTTAAAAGTCAGAATTCAAACAACAAAACAGAAGGCGACTGGAGTCCCCATGTGGCAACACCTGATTTTGGTATGCCAGCACCCTCGGCTGGCGTTGGTTTGGAAATTTGCACATTAGAGCAGTCGTTTCTGGAGGTAAAAAATAAAGTATGCATTACTATATTACATTATCCAATGCATGATAAGCGAACTTAGACTTTAGCCTATTAAATATAATTATATATGCAGGTACAGGGTCCACGAACCTTCTTTGACGACCTCAAAACATTGATCGGGCCAGAAGTCAGCATTTCCTAGAGCCTCTCAGCGCCACGCCAGTTTTATTGCTGCCCTGCCGCTTGGCAACAAATTCTGAGACAATATCTATCAATACCCATATTACCGTTTTATTAGTTAACATCATAGTATGTAGAATAAGAAGTATAGTGATTTGACAAGCACCTTCTTAATGCTATTACGCTTTTTAAGCTGGATAGTTTGTTTTCTTGGTTGGTTGGACGTGGTGGGAGCTCAGTTTATGGTGTAATTAGTTCCAAATATGGAAACACTATTGTAGGAATTGTCTTGAATCCTAATCAATCTATAGTTGCATACACCTTATTATAGTTTCCAAGATTTACCCCTATCTTTTAAGATTGCCATATCAAGAAAAAATCCCTTGAAATGCCCTTCACTAAGAGTTCACTTGGTCCTTGTTTAACATGCAAGATTTTCATCCAATTCAAGCTCCATAAATATCGTAATGATCAAAGAGACGAAGCATATTTGCATCGAGAGCACATTCAACAAGGTCTGAGCATTTATGTCTTGTTTTTTTTATTTTATCTTTTTATTATCCAAAATAGATATTCTTCGAACTGTATTACAAAAGATCATTTGCATGAACTGGAAAAAATACAATAGCGTTTTCCAATGAAACTGGAACGTTTTATCTGCAGACTGTTTGCAAGTTGTAAATTTTTCAGTCGAGTTCATATCTTGTTTAGGGTAGAAGCTGGAACCATTCGGAGCTGGCTTTACTTCTTCAATTCCTCCGGCGGTGGTGTTTTTGCCTTGCATTTTATTGAACAGTTAATCAGACATGATGTGGTATCGACCAAATCAGGAAGTACATTATTAGTTCACCGGAAGAACTTGCAATTAAAAGGAGAGTCTTAGGGTTTCCATGTTAAAGCCATGTACGTATCAAGTCCGAGTCTTCACAAACAGGCCTGCTTTGACAATGTTCCGTTTCCGCATTTCTTTTTTATTGTAAGAGACTTTCATTTTTATTTATAAAATAATATGATTTATTTAATTTTATTATAATAATATCATTAAAATTTGAAAATTCTATATTTTTAATCAAATAAAAAAATCATGAATTTAAATTTCATAGAATTTATATTATTTCCATCGTAATTAAAAAAGATTAGTGTAATTAATTATTAAAATTTTTAACATACAATATTATTTTTTTGAAATTAATTATCAGAAAATAATAATACAATTCATAATATAAAAAACATTAAATCAAAAATGAATGATTTCATATAAAAGGGTTTTGAGATGAGGGTCACTAATAAAGTAGAACATTCCTTCGAGAAAGGACCAACCTCGCATGCATTCATAAATGACGACGATGTCCCTTTGTTAGGAAACCTTAAAACTACTTTCACTTTGCAATCTTAAAAGAGAAATGAAAAGAAGAATATGCTATTTATTGTGATTGCTTGAAGGTTATTTTTGTAATTTTATATCTAGTTTATTATTTTATTTCAAATTAAAATTTTGAAAATACCCTATACAGAAAAATATAGCAAGGGAAACTTATTTGGCAAGGGGTGGCAATGGCAAGGAATGAGGGTTGGACAAAAGTAGGCATTGAAGGAGAGTTTGGTATTCGAGAATGTTCCGTTGATTACCAAGATTGTCATGGAAGTTGGAAAAGCCCACCAACGACCTTGGAGGCTAAGTTTGTACTCTTAACAATGTTCACTTTTATGCATTTCCCATAACCAAATAGAGGGTTGACCGATGATTGGACTACCACACAAACCATGAAAAGGACCCGCTTGCCGCGGTTTTGAAATTACTCCAATTGCATTCCACTCCAAGTCCTTCAAGCAACTAGCTTCTCTCTGAAGCACAGAGTTTATTACACTAATCTACATGTATATAAAGCTGTTACCATGCATGTTGTCTACGTATCTCAAACACACAACTTAAGCAACTTCTTCTTCTCTGATACACGCCTCTCTGCTCTCCTTCTTCATCCCCATTTTCAAAGAGAAAGATGGATACTGGCATTGGCTACAGATTCCACCCATCCGAGTTCGAACTGGTGAATCATTACCTCAGGCAAAAGATGCTCGGCAATGATAATGAAGTCTGGCAAATTCCTGAGATTAATGTTCTCAGTTACGAACCTTGGCAACTTCCACGTAAGTCTACTTTTCTCGTTCATGGTGATTTTGTGTTTTTGTTTCCTTTTTCAATACTTTTGAGCGGCAAATTCCTTGTCCATGCAGAGCATGCCATTGTGTTAAACAACACGAATGATCAAGTGTGGTATTTCTTTTGTCGTCCGAATTATAAGTACTCCAACAGCAAGCGGGTTGACAGGAAAACTAATGGTGGATACTGGAAAGTTACCGGCAAAGATAGTAACATCCATGATATCGCTGTTAAGAAGACTCTGGTTTACCACCAAGGTCGTTCTAATAAAGGAGTCCGAACCAACTGGGTTATGCAAGAATACCGTCCCACTTTCGACTTCCCAACTCAGGTAATATTTTGCTCAATTTGTCGAGACATTTCAGTGTCATAGTCACATATCATACTTACCGCATTTTTTTTTCTTTTGCCTCCTGTGAACTTGTATAGAGGGACTATGTGATTTGCAAGTTAAAGAACAAGCTAGATGGAAACACGGAAGATAGGCCAAACATTGAAGGTGGATCACGTACCAGTACAAATGCTTATTCTGGTAATCAAACCTATAATCACTATAATCCAACCTCCGGAGAAGCATTTACTTCTCAAGCAGCATCTGGTTCTGGGAATTATGCATCTGAGGTGAGAAACCGTATACCTTATACAAGAACTAATTAAAGAAACACACAACACACGCACATACAAATATATATATAAACTTAAGCTGATGATCATCATTATGTTGTACATGATTGTAGCAGGAAGATACTCAGATGCATGCATATATGCAATCATTCAACGGATACGAGGAGCAAGATTACAGACTGGACTCTGCAATTCCATGGGGAAACAACTATTATTATTAAGCGAAATCTGATGCGAGGATTAGCTAATGTTACGTATAGAAAATAAGAGTGTTAATTGTATTGTATTGTATTGTATTGCGAGAGGGGTCCTTCAAGTTTGATGTATGGATGTGGTTGTGGAGTAGTTTGTAAACCATGGCAGTAGCTACCTTATGTATTCTGTTTGAATAAAATTTGATGCTTCCCGCAAACTGGATTGGGTCGTTTTCATTCTGTAAATTAGCGTTGTTTTCAGTTAATGACTTTCCCACTTGCATGCTTCCTTTATAACTCTAATTCTTCCATCCTAATCGTTGTTTTTCTTTTTATTATTTAAAAATAGCTTTTTAATGTTTAATTTTTATTTTTTTTATTTCTTTTCAATAATGTTCATGGCATGTATATTTATAACAATTATTATTTATTATTTTCTTATTTTAAATAATACATAGAAACTTTGATAAATATTAATGATAATTTTACATATTTATGTATATATTTTATATGCTTATCAAGTATATTGTATTTATCTATTTATTAATAAATAAAACATTTAAATCTTATAGTAAGATAACTTAATTTATTGTTATTCTTTATGAAATTAAAATTTAGAATATTAATTTAAATTCATTTGCACTATTTGAATTTCAAGAGTATTTTACAAACTGTGAAACTTTAACCTTTTATTTAACTCTAGAATTATAAATTAATTGATTTTTATTAAATGTCAAATATTTATTGATTATTATTAAATATTAATAAATAATAATAATAATAATTATATATATTAATCAATATAAAATTAATCTAAAAAATATTGATAATGAAAGAATTTCTCAAAATAAAAATTAATTTTTTTATGATGACAATAAAGTAGCATTTTGTTATTGGAACAATATCCAACTGCTTAATGTAGAAGGGGGAAATAATAGCATGGAATATTTATATTATACTTCATTTAAAAAAAACAAAAACAAAAAAGTTGGAGGGGCCTAAAGGTGCAATTTCTTATATTGGTGTAAATAAATTTAAAAATTCTTTATTTAGTGTGAATAAAAAAAAATTTCTCAATTTGATGTATTTTTGGGTTGGCCACCACTTTAACTAGCGGCCAAATGACGTGTCACAAACTTACGTAAATTTGCAAGAAATTGAGAGTTACCAGCAGCCAAGTGCTAACTCACTATCCACCTGCATAATAATAATAATAATTAATACATTAACTTATTAAAATTATTATTAATACATTAACGTATCAATATTAAAATTATTATTAATTAATAATAATAATTATTATTATTATTATTATTAATTAATATTAATATTATTAATATTAATATTATTAAAATTATTATTATTAATATTAAAATTTATATAATATAATACAATACTACTAATAATTAATAATATTAATAAGTAAAATGAAATAGTTATATTATAATGATGAAAAAATGATTACATGTAATTAGTATTAACTAGAGTTTCATAACGTGCGCTGCATGTTAGTACAACTTTTTTGACCCGTCATTTAGTAATAATTTTATATTTTATTTTTTCAAATTTTTTATCATAGTAATATTTTTTATAATTTTAAATTAATATTTGACATTTAAGTATTATGTACTTATTTAAAATGTTGTTTATATAATACTTTCATCCATTCATTCAAAAAAATGAAAATAAATATTTATTTATCTATTTGATAGCAAAACTATTTTATAAACTACATTTTTTGTATATGTCGGTTCCTTTTTTTTAGATCATCCTTTTTGACTAATATCTTTATTGTTGAGCTTGAAATCCCTCTTAATAATGCAATATATAATTGTTCATATGGAAAGATATTTTTTGACAAGTATACTCCTATGTTTGGTATTGTTTATCT
>CANYBF010447237.1:0-11253 GCA_948192965.1 Dalechampia spathulata
AGTATGCTAACAAACTTAAACCTAATCGCGTGTTTAGGAGCATTCATTAAAATTAAATAAGTGAACATAATAAAATGGAACATTAATAAATTTGAAATCCCGAACCCAAACTCTGAAGAAATTCAGGCCGCTTCCCAACACAGGGAGGCCAGGGTTTTATTTCCCAGTTTTTCTAGTCATTCAATTGAATTGGCAAAACAAACTGGGTGGCGACTCCACTTAATAACCTCGACGCAATTTTTCTAGGTTAAAGACCAATCTACTATGGAAGTACGCCATTGACAGCAAGCATCACGGCATCTCACGCCGAACAGCGTGTAGCGCTCCCACGTCCGGGGGGCGCTACTCTTACATGTACCCCCCTAATTTCCTCGATCCCTTTCACCAGCCTTTATTTTTATTCGTATATTTGCCTAAATATACTATATCATCATGTCACATGCCATGTCACATGACATATGCACACACTACTATGCATTCCATGCATATATCGTATGCCATAACATATTCTATTTCATATGTATATACGTATAAATATGCAAATACGCCAATACTCCAAATATGCAATCCAATACGCTGAATCAACCAATACGCTTTACCATGCATATATATGCCGTGTCATATGCCATAACGCATATCATACCGTATGCTATACATATACTGTGTTGAATACACATTCACATATGCACCATTATGCCTTGTCATACACGTGCCATGCCATTCATCATCCCACATGCCATGCATATGGTATGCTATACATCACATACCATGCATATGGTATGTCATTCACTTCACATGTTATGCATATAGTATGTCATCCATTTAACATGCCATGCATATGGTATGCTATACATTATGTCATATCATACATCATTTTCACATGCCATGCATATGGTTTACCATACATTATACCATGTCATGCATATGATACATCACTTCACATGCCATGTCACATGACATAAGCATATTCTACTATACATACCATGCATATGCCATATCACACATCATTTCACATATCATGCATATGAAATGACCATTCATCTCACATGTCATGCATATGCCATGTTACACCCCATACGCTATACATATGCATTACATACGCTATACGCCAAATGCTAAAACAAATCCAAACAACATTAATGCATAACGCCTCATGTTATTTGCCATGATTATGTGCTTACATATCATATTAGGTTGTCAATGCATGCATATGATATGTCATCCATGCTCATATGTCATGCATATGCCATGTTACTTTTATCGCTATATTACATGACATGCATATGCTATGCCATCTAAAATGCCATATAGCTGTATATGTCATTTTACGTGTAACCTCGCAACGCTAACTCACATGATGTGTTGTATGCTTACATTTACACTTGCATGCTTGCCTGCCTAGAACAATTAATTCAAATTATAATTGTAAAATTGATTTTGGAAACTCATAGAATAGATCTCCACCACCCAAACCCAATCTCTGAAGGGTTCAACTAGCACTCTGCTATGGGTCGGTTGGGCCAAATCCAGAACCATCCGGTGGTGACTCCTTGCGACTCTTTCAAATCTGTATCATTCCCTGAGGGAACCTCTCAGGAAGACTACACTTTTCGCTCTAACTGTGGTCCTCGATCTGTGACTTTTACAAGCCTCACTCTAAGCTCCGGCAGAAACTGATGCTCACAGTGGCGACTCCACTGGGGACATCACGGTGAAAGAGTGGTGGCATCTAAGAGTTTCCATATCAATTTTCCCATCATAGTTGGATTAATTGTATGCATCACAACACTAATCTGTGTCTGCACACACCACATAACATCTAGTGTTATGCCGGTGATTGTGGATGAGGGAGTACCCTAGACTCCATTCGACTCCTTGGGAAAGCACATATGCCTTCACCACTCGCTGCACTGTACTGATAACCATCGATGATTCCTGATGGATAAATGTGAGGTATAGTCCTATATCAATGATTCCATTTGGTTGGATAGGCTGTGGACAACATGGTGGGGGACCTTAGCCTGTTCTCAAAATGAGACTAAAGCCCATGTAGTACGCCTAGTAACATTCCAAACTAGGACCCTTATTGCATGCTATGTAGATCTTTGCCTTATCATGTAAGTGGATTTGCATACACCTGGCCTATTTTCCTCCCACATATTGCTCTGCTAAGAGTCAGAATCCTTTCATGATTCCGTATGGTTGCCCAACCTCACGCTTATTCCATGGGTGTACTCTTATCATAACAATATGATCATGCCCATATTTCTCTACTAAGAGTCGGAATCCTTTCATGATTCCATATGGTTGCACAACCTCACGCCTATTCCACGGGCGTACTCTTATCATAACAATATGATCATGCCCGTATTGCTCTGCTAAGAGTTAGAATCTTTTCATGATTCCATATGGTTACACAACCTCATGCCAATTCCATCAGCATTCTCTTATCATTGCAATATGATTAGGTTGAAATGTTGTCAAGTTTTTGCTCATATGATCAGGCAATGATCAAAACCATTCACTTGCCTATTTGAGAGAATTACGCCTCGAGTTCCCAGTGTAACTCCAGGTTAGTATCCCTACCTAGAGCAGGAAAACTTGAATTGACCAAATCTCGTGGAGGTATAAGGTTGGAAGGGAGCGTTGTTGCATGCTACATGTTCATTAACCTTTTTGTGTTTTCTGTCTAAGCACGCATACATGCATCCTCATGCAATCTGCTAACAAATTTTACTTTTACAGCCATAATGCTGGATGTTTCCTAGCATAGGACATGCATACATTCTACGTGATGCATCACGTGCACCCATGTATACGCATGCTGATTCACTTTGTTACAGCCATAACATTACATGTTTTCTAGCATAGGTCATGCATACATTCTACGTGTCACATCACGTGCATCATACGCATCCGCATGTGCATACTCATACATCCATGCTAACCTTTTTCTGCCATGCAGAATTATGTCAAACTCATAGAAAGCCAGGAATGTTGCATCCTTGTCCAATCCTCCTACTCCAATGTTGGATGAGACCACACTCGCTGTAGTTCAGAAGCTCATCGACCAATCTGTGGCCAGGCTTCTGAATGATGACTTCAAGACCCTACTGCAACAATAAATCCGGGAGGCTCTCACTCCTGCAGAATTCATCACCCTGCCAGCTCCAATCAAGGAAAAGGGGAAGGGTCTCAATCTGTATGACATGGAGACCGATGATGACGTCTCACTCCATATGCATGATGTTCAGAAAACTGAGACCACTGTCTTCGAGCAGAAGATTGAATAGCTGCAAACCATCATGAAGACCAAAGGCATGGGAACTGACATGGATTTTGATGAGTTCTTTGTTCACGCTATCAAGGGGCTACATGCCAAGTTCAAGCTCCTTGATGTTCCCAAGTACAATGGGGTTGGGGACTCGAAGAACCATCTGAAGACGTACACCATGCTGATGAGCACCACTGACTTATCATATGATCAGATAGTCTGGCTCTTCTTCATATCACTAGAGGGACCAGTGCTAGCCTGGTATCATAGTCTGAATAAGGCAACCACGACCAAGTTAAAGCCTCTTTGTACTACTTTCTGTAAATAGTACGGGTTTAAGGCCAGATTTGATGTAACCCTAATGGACCTTGAAATGGTTAAATAAAAAGCCAATAATTCTTTCATGGATTACTTCAGTTGTTGGATGGACAAAGCTGTACTGGTCCAACAGAAGCCATCTAAATCAAATATGATTAACAAGCTTATCATGGGGTCACTACCACTCTACCAAGATAGGTTGAAATATTAGACGTTCCACACCTTTGAGGACATCTACTCAGTGGGATAGTGCATCAAGCAAATTGAAGGTAAGAAAAAGGAGCCTTTCTTCATCAAACCCCAAATAACCACTTACACACAAACACAACCAAAACCTCACTATGCCAACACCTTACAAATACCAAAGCCCCACATCCACGCTGTGCAAACACCAAATCCCATACTCCGAAACACTACCCCATCCAAGAGGTTCTCAGATTTTAGGATGCCATTTTCTAAGGTCTTTGGATGCCTCCTCAAAGCCAAACTCATCAAATCACTAGAACCAAACTTTAAAACACCTCCTCCAGCCACAGTAGACACCAAAACGTACTGTCACTACCACCAACACCATGACCATAATACTGATGACTGTCGGTCGCTTAGACTTCTCATTCAGAACCTCATCGATTCTGGTGAGATTGAGGACCCTGAGAAATCCAAATTGTCTACCAAGATGAACCCACTACCAAACTACCATAAGGCCAACCGCACCTACATGATCTAATCAAGGTTTCCAGAATCTTTGATCCTAAGCTCCTTTTCTCCTCTCAGTAGTAAGGGGAATGCTCAGCTGCCTACCATTACCTTTTGCCCCGTTGGTGGATTTGACATTGGAACCATTGATATATGCTATGAAAGCTCAAAGGTTGAGTCAGCTGCTACTTAAAAATCCTCCAAACATGAGACAATAGACGTACAGGCTTCTAACAAGGGTAAGTCGGCCGAGACTCCCAAGGTAGTTAAGTAAGCACTGAAACAACCCAAGCAGCAGAAAGGGTTAGGTGCCAACAAGATGTCCTCACTGGTTCGTAACATGACCCGTAGTGGCAACGTATTCACTCCTTCTGACCTCGAGAAGAAGCCAGAAGCTCCCAAGAAGCCAACCAAGGCTAGGCCCACTAGGGACCAAGCTGGTCCAAGCAATTTTCCAACTTCACTGCCAGCTGATCAGGTTGCTCAGCCTGATAATGTTATGGTCAAATAGCTGAAAAAAACCTAAGTAAACATCAGTATATAGGACCTGGTGATGTCCTCCCAACAGCATTGATGGGCCATCGTCGAGGCACTCTCAAGCATGAGGATCTCTCCCTTTGCTTCCACCTTTAGCATGAAGAGTCAGCTGGTAAATCAAGAGCTACCATCTAGCATGATCATATTTTCTGATGCGGATTTACCGACCGAGGGAATTTGCCACAACAGGGCACTATTCATCAGGGTGAACATCATGAACTTCACCACCCCCTATGTCATGATGGATGACGATTCTGGCATCAATGTCTGCCCACTCAAAGTGCTTCCCAAGCTCAAGATTCAACTTTCAGACCTCAAACCCTGTAAGACCATTATCAAGGCTTACGACGACTCCAAACGGGAGGTTACTGGCACCTTCACTGCCACTATCACTATTGGGCCAATCGAGTCTGTGGTGGAGTTTACAGTTCTAGACATTTCGATGTCATTCATGCTGCTCTTGGGTTGACCATGATTCTATCCACTGGGAGGTGTGCCATCCACCTTACATCAGAAGATTAAGTTTCTATATAATGAAAGTGTGGTTACTATTGCTACTGATGACAGGGTCACCCTGGCTTACATCCGAGAAGGTGTCCCCCTCATGACTAGTTTCCATATTGATGTTATCAGTCAACTTGAGCCTAACTCATACCAACCAAGTCTCGCTATGGAGAACATGATACGCATGATGCACTACATGCCTGGCAAGGGTTTGGGCCTGTATCAGCAAGACCCGGTTGAATTTGTCATTCCTACAGCCATATGGGAGGAGAGGTACTGCATTGAGTTCAATCCCTACACCTTAGATAAACCAGAGGAGTGCAAGATGGTTCTCTTCATCCAAGGAGAGACTCAGCATGATCATGCTCCCGAGTTGCCTAACTCGGAGGACTTCTGTGAGCAACAGTTCACCATCTTTGGTGATGTCTACGACCTGTCAGCCCTGACAGCACCTGGGAAGACTATTGCTGCTTTCACCATCAGCTCTAATGATGTTTTCCAGATCTTTGGTGATGTTGCTGATCTCACCACCAGCCGCCTGGAGTCGGAGCCTGCTATAGTCGCAGCACTAAGATCCAAGCTACAGAACTTAGATGTGGAAGACTTGCTACTCCCAAAGGTCTACGAGGACATCACCATGCTGGTGGAGAGCACCTTTGAGGAGCTTGTATATGAGGACTCTGATGTCCTTATTTTTGTACTCTTTAATGATGATGTAATCCCATCTAAATATGAAGTAATAAAGAGCAACTTTGCTTATATTTGTGACTTGTATTCTAATGGCATTGTACATGAGCATTTTTGACATTAATGCATCTTGCATTGAAAATGTTAACATTAACATAGATGACAAGCCATGTATCCTCCAGATTGCATCAGACTTGACCTCTGATGAGAAAACAGAAATAATCAGCACATTGAAAAAGCATGTAAAAGCCTTTGTTCTAGGCTACGAAGACATGCCGGGTGTTGATAGGTCTATTGCATAACATAACATCCCTACCAAGCCAGGGTATAAGCCAGTCAAGCAGAAGTTAAGATGCCTCCAACCAGAATGGGCTTAGAAGGTCAAGGAAGATGTCTAGAAGTAGTTGGATGCCAAATTCCTTGAAGTGGTTGACTATCCAGAATGGTTGGCCAATGTGGTTCCAGCTCCCAAGAAAGATGGCAGGGTCAGAGTCTGCGCAGACTATAGGGATCTGAACAAGGCATGCCCAAAGGATGACTTTCCTTTGCCTCACATCGATGTGCTAGTCAATAGCGCAGCCGCTAGTTCCATGTACTCCTTCGTTGATGGATTTTCAAGATATAACCAAATCCTAATGGCAGTCATAGATAAGGTAAAGATAGCCTTCATCACAGAATAAGGGACCTACTGCTACAAGGTCATGCCCTTTGGCTTGAAGAACGCAAGTGCAACCTACCAAAGACCCGCAACAACCCTGTTGCATGATTTAATCCACAAGGAGGTTAAAGTCTATGTGGATGATATGATGGTGAAATCTCCTACCAGAGAAGAGCATCCAGCTGCTCTAGAGAGATTTCTCACATGCGTTGAGAAATATGGAGTCAGGCTAAATCCGAAGAAGTGCACTTTTGGGGTGACGTCTAGCAAGCTATTAGGCCACATTGTTAGCCAGAGAGGTATTGAAGTAGATCCTGACAAGGCAAAGTTGATCATTGAGATGCCTATTCCCAGAACTGAGATCAAAGTTAGGGGATTCTTGGGACAGCTCCAGTACATTAGCAGATTCATTACCAAGCTCACTACTATGTGTGAGCCCATCAAAGGGTAAAGCATTACCTCTCCAACCCATCGATCCTGCAACCACCTCGGCCATGAAAACCACTACTACTCTATCTAGCTTTAGAGGAGGAGTCAGTGGGTGCTATGATGGCTCAAGAGAATGATGCAGGAGTCGAGCATGCTGTGTATTATCTGAGCAAGAAGTTGTTACCAATAGAGTTTAGGTATAGCACTATTGAGAAACTTTGCATAGCTATGGTCTGGGTCACCAAGAAGCTCAGACATTACTTCTAATCGTATTAAGTGCAGGCAATCTCTAAGGTTGACCCTATGAAGTACTTGTATGCAGCTCCTTCACTAGTAGGGAAACTCTCCAGGTGGTTATTTCTGTTGTCAGAGTTTGATGTGCAGTACATCACTACCAAGGTAATCAAAGGCAGAGTGATTGCCGAATTCTTAGCATCCAGGCCGATGGATGACTCTGAAACCTTTGAACTCGACTTCCAAGATGAACACTTGGGGGTAGTTGACGTCTAGAAATGGCAATTGCACTTTGATGGCACAGTCAACAAAAGGGGTGCAGGTATAGGAGTTGTACTAATCACTCCTGAAGGTGAATTCATCATGCTTTCAAAATGACTGTTCTTTTCAGTCACTAATAATATGGCTGAGTATGAGGCATGTCTCTTCGGGCTTGAAGAATTACTAATGGTCAGTGCCCAAGATGTACAGATTTTTGGTGATTCGATGCTGGTCATTCATTAATCCACGGCCGAGTGGGATCTCACAGAAGAGAGGCTCAAGCCTTATGTTGAATACATGAAGCTCATGGTCTATAATTTTAGCTTATACCAATTCATTCACATGCCACGTAAAGGGAATCAGATGGCTGATGCCTTAGCTACACTGGCTTCAGTTTGTGAGCAACCACAGAGTCAAGCTCAACCTGTGATTATTGAGCAGTCAAGGATCCCTTGCTATTTTGGAGAACGGGTTATGATGCTAGACCAATCAGATGAGATCCCATGGTATGCAGATATCATGAACTTTCTCAAGACTGGAACTTACCCAGAAGAAGCCAACAGAACTGATAAGCTAGCTCTACACAGGCTAGTTGCCAACTTTACCTGGCATTAAGGTGTTCTATACAGAAGAACAGCAGACGGGCTGCAGCTCCGATGCCTATCGGGGAAGGAAATTGAATCTGTTAGAGAAACAGTACATGCTAGTGTATGTGGACCCCAATCAAATTGCAGAATTTGATAACGCCTTGGCCATTATCAGCGTGGGAAATTGACATCATGGGTGAGATTCATCCAAACGCATCCAACAGACATCGGTACATACTGGTAGCCATAGATTACTTCTCTAAGTGGGTGGAGGCAGAATCCTACGATAAACTGGGGGCAAGGTAGGTTGCCAAGTTCATAGAGAAGAATCTCATATGCCGATATGGGGTACTGCATCATCTAGTATCAGATAATGGGGTACAGTTCCAGGCCCAAGTTGCAGACTTTCTAGAAAAGTATGGGATTAAGCACCATTGATCCTCTCCGTATCGTCCTCAAGCTAATGGGATGGTCGAAGTGGCTAACAAGATGATCAAGCAAATCTTAGCCAAAATGGTACAAACCTACAAAGATTGGCATGAGCAGCTGCCATTCGCCTTATGGGGTTACAGAACCACTATAAGGAGTCCCACTGGTGCTATCCCTACACTCTGGTTTATGGGACAGAAGAAGTATTGCTAATTGAATTGGAGCTGAAATCACTTTCGTTCATTCTGGAATCTCAGTTGCCAGAAGCTTAGTGGAAAAGGGCCAGGTACGAGCAGCTAATCACTATTGATGAGAAACTGCTGAAGTCTCTCTATCATCTATGGCTTTACAAAAAGTGCATGGCCAATGCATTCAACAGAAAGGTCAAGCCTGTTACTATACAAGAAGGTGATTTAGTTCTAAAGTAGGTTAGACTAGCTATCTGTGACCCTTGGGGGAAGTTTAGACCTAATTGGGAAGGCTCGTTCTTAGTTAAAAAATCCTCTCTAAATGCACTGTTCACATCTCGGATTTGGAGGGTAACGAGTTCTCAGAACCTATCAACCTTGACTGGCTGAAGAAATATTTTGTCTAGAGCAAAGGGTAAAAGGAAAATAATAAAATAAAGATAAAAAGCCTGGTGAGCTGAAAACCTGCATAGGCGGTTCATGCAAAAGTTAAGGCAAAAGAAAATTTGCTCGATGAGTTGAAAATCCACTCAAATAACTCATACAAAAGTTAGAGCTCTTGAGAGGTAAAAGGAGAGCATTAAAATAGTTGATCAAAAAATCTCACACAAGGCTGGTCAATAACATAAGTCAAGTTTGGTACACATCAAAGAATTCCTGTGTTGGTTTTAACATTTTTCATGTAAATGTTTTAATCTCATTAATGCAAATGGAGCACATGTTCATAAACGTAGCCATAAATAATATTAATTGCAAACACAAAGCACTATTTTTCTTTATTATATATGATTTTGTTGCTTAACAATATATTGTAGTACAGGATTCAGATGTGGCACAGCACCCACAGTTTGTACTCATCATCCGTGGCGGATCCAGCTCCAGGAATCTCCACTAGCGCTATCCGGCGACGAGGCCAGGTCCTTTCTATGTGTTCCATGAAGCAAGGCACCAACCTTCCTCCCTCGAACTCTGTCAGTCAAGGAATAGTTTATCAGTGACCGTACTAACGACAGATCCTAGCGGGACTCTAGTGTGTACAACGCCTAAATCCCGGCAGTGGAATGCAGTCTATATAGGTATTCACAGTTACATGCTGTATACGCCACCAGGGGCAGCCCCACCTGATCTCGCTCTCAGGTCGAGTCCCCATCCACTCAGTCTAGCCCTGGAAGTTCATCGTTTTTGCCTCGCTGAAAGCATAGCCTTGATGCATATGGCTATGAGGTGCGTACCACTTAAAATCACCTGCTGGTGGTGTTGAGTTGAAAACCTTGTAAAAGGCTGCTAAGGCAAAAGTTAGAGCAACCCGCTGAGCTGAAAACCCAAGGGGGCAGTTTAGGCAAAAATTAGGGTCTGAAAGCAAAACAGAAACCCGATGAGCCAAAAACCTTACAAAAGGTGACTCATGCAAAAATTAAGGAAAAAATACAGCTTTTCTACGTTGAAAACCTATAAAGGTGACTTAGAACCCTTACCTGCAACAGGACCAGACTACCACTGAAGCGCTCAAACTGGCCTTGCTTCATTTTGTCTAGACCGATGATTGTTTCAGCAATAATCATGGGGAAAGGGGTCTAACCCTGCATCATCCGGTCTATAACAGGCTGAATTAGTAAATCTCTATGATCAGATGGATTGATGAAAAGGAATTACGCCAGCAATCCAAACCCAGCTACCCTCAGCCATGAAGGGTCTTCCACAGATTTCTGGCCATACAGCCAGAAAAGAGCAACGATATCTACAGAATCCTCTGTAGCTAAGAGAGACCTTGCAGTGGTCAGATTGATGTCAAAGGCCCTCATCAAATATAAATTAATTTCTCCTGTTGGCGTACGTGTCGTCAACATCACCGACATCTCATAAGTGACTCCGAGGATAGCAGCAAACTCTTCGTACATCGGACACAGCTCAACATGCCCGAATCGGAACACGTGGACCATTGGATCCCAGAATTGGCCAGTAGCATACAAGAAAGCATTGTTGATCATGACTTACTAAAAGGTTCTCAGGTATTGAAGTCTGATCTCACTTAATCAACTCCATTCTTCATTACCCCAACAACGAGAAAGAGTGCGGAACGCATACAGTGATTGCTGAGTCATTGTAAATTTTGTAAAGAAGAGTAAATGTGTTATATTTTGGCAATGAAACAAAAATGCATGATGTATTTATAGCAGCAAACGACTTTGGATTCCATTAATAAATCCAAAAGATACACAATACAAGCCCTTGTTTATTTTTATAGTCTGTACGCAATAGCCTTGGCGTACTAGGCACGCAATGCAAGTCTATAATGTGCTATCTGTCGCACCCTAATTTTGGATCGGTCGGATTGATTGGGATGAATCGAGCCTATCTCCTCGTCGTTTTGCCCTCACGGGCATCTTGGTTCATCCCGGTGCAGTTCAGGATTCAAATTAGGGTTGCATTTAGGTCTTTTTTGTCATTTTG
>CANYBF010447294.1:0-24055 GCA_948192965.1 Dalechampia spathulata
ATATTATATTAATTCATATTAAGGTATACATTTTTCAAATTTAACAAGATAATTATATAAAATTTAATTTAATATTATGCTAATTAATATTAATATTTGCTCTCATTTTTTATAAAAAAATAGATGAAAACATTATATAAATAATATTTTAAATAAGTATATAATGTTTATAAATGACGGGTCAAAAAAATTTGAAAACATAAAATATAAAATTATTATAAATGACGGGTCAAAAAATTTATCCTAACGTGCAACTCACGTTAAGAAACTCTAGTACATACTAAAAGTGAGAAGGGAGGGGGAAAGTGAAAATACAAGTCTACCCCTCTCCTTTAATTTTAATAATTTAAAGATAAATATTTTTAAAAAAAAATTTATATGAAGATAATATTACTTTTTTAATTTTAATTCAAAGATAAATATTATTTTTAAAATTTACATAAAGATAAATATCATTTTTTAAAATTTATCAAAAATAAATATAAAAATTAATCTAACAAATAAAAATAATAAAATAAATTTTCTAATATAAATTAGTACACAAAATAAATTTATTAGTTATAATTAGTATATTATTTTATATTAATTGTGATTAGTGTATTATATCATTATTAAAATTAACAAATTAAAAATATAAATTAATGCATAATTTAAAGATAAATATTACTCATTTTATTTGTATTTATTAGCTACTAAATTTTATTTAAAGTTAAAAATTACTAATTTTATTCAAATATAAATACTACTTATTCTATTTATATTTTTTAAAAATTACTAATTTTATTATATTTATTAATTATTAAATTTTATTCAAAGATAAATACTACTAATTTATTATTAATTATTTTTTAAAACTTATAAAAAAATAAATATAAAAATTAATCTAACAAAAATAAATAATAAAATAAATTTTTGTTTAATATAAATTACTACACAAAATAAATTTATTAATTATAATTATTGTATTATTTTATATTAATTGTGATTAGTATATTATTATATTATATTATATTTCATATAATTATCGTATTAAATTTTGGAAATGGATGGTTTAATATTAATTAATATAATATCAAATTATATTATATTTTATATAATTATCTTATTAAATTTGAAAAATAAATGCCTTAATATTAATTAGGATAACATTAAATTATATTATATTTTAAATAATTATCTTATTAAATTTAGAAAATAAATTCCTTAATATTAATTAACATAATATTTAATAATTATATCACTATTAAAATTAATAAGTTAAAAATGTAAATTAATGCATAATTTAAAGATAAATACTACTCATTTTATTTGTATTTGTTAGCTATTAAATTTTATTCAAAATTATAAACTATTAATTTTATTCAAATATGAATACTACTCATTTTATTTCTATTTATTAAAAATTACTAATTTTATTAATATTTATTAATTATTAAATTTTATTCAAAGATAAATATGAAAATTTTATCATTAATTACTTTTTAAAACTTATAAAAAAATAAATATACAAATTAATCTAACAAATATAAATAATAAAATAAATTTTTATTTAATATAAATTATGGTGCAAAATAAATTTATTGATTGTAATTAGTGTATTATCTTATATTTTTATTAAAATTTTTAAATTTAAATATTATTTTTCAAAACGTGTGAAAAATAAATATAAAAATGAATTTAATAACTATAAATAATAAAATAAATTTTCATTAAATATAAATTTATTAATTATTAAATTTTGATTTATATTTATTAATTATTAAATTTTATCAAAAATAAATACTACTAATTTATCATTAATTACATATTAATTATTAAATATGTTATTCCAAATTTATCATTGATAAATATTACTTTTTAAAACTTATCAAAAATGAATATAAAAATTAATCTAATAAATAAAAATAATAAAATAATCCTACTATATTCGAAAGAGGAAATAGGAAATGAAAATACAAGTCTACCATTCTCTTCCCTCTTTTTCGATTTTAATTTAAAGATAAATACTATTTTTTAAAATTTACATTAATATAAATACTACTTTTTAAAATAAAATTCCTCTAGGTAGCTCTTCAAGAATACTGCATTTTCGCTCCAAGCGGGCCCTCTATTCATACGTCACAAATCTCACTCTAGGTCATGGTGAAAGCCCTGTCCATAACGATATTTTCAATTATATTTCTTGACTCCATCAATAAGGTGCAAAATAGACTAAAGACAATAAAGAATGTGACTTTATGTGAAGAAAATATAAGAAGGCTAATGAAGATTCTATAAGAAAATATTTATGTTAAGGTATTTCGATGAGTCTTATGATAAACTTAACATCTAGATTAAAAAAAGAAATACAGGAATGCATCGTCAATATGAAGCTCCAATAGAAGAAGACGTGGTAGGTATATGGGTTGAAAGCAATAACTCAAATGGAGCATTAAATAGAGAAATAATTGTACATATTCATTCAGGATAATAATATAGAGTCAAACACTTTTATGGATGTTATGATGCATTACAATATCCAATTTCATTTCCAAGAGGATAAAGTAGATGACATCAGGATATCAAAAAGATACAAGACCCAAATGAGAATCAATAAAATACTAAAAATGAGAATCGAAGTCTACAAATGACAACAGAGACAACAATGGAGAATATAATTGCAAAACAGAGACAAGGTCAATATATTATTACTTAAAATTAAATACATAATCTAATTCATAAACATTCAAAATGTTCCTTATATAAAAAAGTATATAATTAATATGAATGATCATACATATGTGTAAAGGAGAAAGGTATTATTTAAGGATACTTTTAAATAATATCAAGGGTCTAAAGTTTTTTGATAACTTATTTATAGTATATGGTATTCAATGTTTGACATTTAAGGTAGTTGTTATAATGAGGGGGTTTCTTGAATCAGATAATAGTATAAAAGAATGTACGAGTGAGACAACAATATTCAAGATATCATCAGAGTTAAGAAGATTGTTCAAAATATTATTGATGTACTGTAAGCCCATAAATATCAAGAAACAATATGAAGATAATTTCCAATCGATGGTTGAAGAGTATGTTAAAATGCACGAGAACTCGATAGAAATACAAATAGTTTGCATTTTAAGTGATATCCAAAAGCACCTGATAAGCATGGGTAAGAACATTAAAAGTTATGATCTACCTATAAAAGAAAGTCATCACCTTAGCTAAATAGTTAATTTGGAACAAAAATATGTATATACAATGATAATGAATAAACTAAATTATGATTTAAAGGAAATATAGCTCTAGCAACAGTAACTTCAAGTGTAGTAGTATCAATAATGTTAGAAGGAAGGACATCACACTCTAGATTCAACATTCCACTCAATCCAATAAAAATAACATTAAATGGTAAATCAAAGTAAAGTAGCTTAGCAATGTTGTTATGTAGAGCCAGTATGATCATATGAGATGAAGTACCATTGACTAAGAAATATGTGGTGGAGATAGTTGATAGAATGCTCAGAGATATAATGAACAATAATAATTTATTCGGTGGAAAAGTGATGGTATTTAGAGGTGACATTAGATAGGTATTGTTAGTAGTCCCCAAATGAACAATGCAAGAAATAGTTCAAGCAAGTCTGCTAACATCATATCTTTGCAATAAAATAGAAGTACTAAAATTGACAAATAACATGCGAGCTAGATCAAACGTAACCTTTATAGATTTCTTATAAAGAGTGGGTGATGGGGAAGAGCTTACAACTAATGATGGAAAGATAATCATACCAGATGAAATGGTGGTATGAGATGATAGAAAAGATTCATGTGAGAAGACATTGATACAAAATGTGTTTCCTGATTTTGTTGAGAACTTGATATCATCAAAATACATGACAAACTGTGTAATATTGACAACAAATAATGAATACGTGGATAAATTAAATCAGATGATGATAAATATGTTCCCGAAAGAGACTCAGGTGTACCTTAGCTATAACTATACAGTTGATGATGTCAATACTAATTATTAAGAAAAATTTCTAAATAGCTTGCAACTAAATGAAATCTCATAATATATACTACAGTTGAAAGTTAATTGCCCAATAATACTTTTAAGGAATTTAGATGTATTAAATGGATTGTGCAATGGAATTTAAATGATATGCAGAAGATTTGAAAAAAATGTCATACATGTTGAAATAATAGCTGGGTAATATGCTAATAGACAAATGTTACTACCAATAATACCACTGAATCCATCAAAAAGTGAAGGATATCTGTTTAAATTCAAAAGAAAGCAATTTTCAGTGCGATTACATTTTACAATGACTATAAACAAAGCGTAGAGATAAACAATACCAAATGGAGTATAGTTGCTAAAAGATACTTTTTCATATGGACAACTATATGCTATATTATTAAGAGAGATTTCAAGTTTAATAATAAAAGGTATTAGTTAAAAAGATGATCTAAAAAAAGGAAAGATACATAAAAAATGTAGTTAACAAAAAGGTATTGCTATCAAATAGATAAATAAATATTTATTCTCATTTTTTTATAAATGAATAGATGAAAACATTATATAAATAATATTTTAAATAAATATATAATGTTTAAATGTTAAATATTAATTTAAAATTATATAAAACATTAAAATGATAAAAATTTTAAAAAATAAAAAATAAAAAATTATAAAATGACGGGTCAAAAAAAAATTAACGTGTAATGCATGCTATGAAACTCTAGTATAAATAAAAACATAAATAAATAAATAAATGAACAACTTTTGAGTATTATTTAATCACAATGATTATTACTTTTATTATATAATTAATTTAATTCTTCTATTAATTAAATCATTTTTAAAATACTTTTAAAATCTCAAATAATACTAAATGTGAAATATGTATAATTTAATTCTAAATTTTAAAATTTGTATAATTTAATTGTTTAAAAAAAGATAATCATAAATCTAAATATAAAATAACAGACAGATACTAACAGATTATCTAACAAGAAGATAAAATAAAATAAAATAAAATAAAATAAAATAATAAAATTTAAAAACAACAGATTAATTAATTTAAAAAATCTTATATTTAATCTCCCAAGTCTAATTATAATAATGACAGGTCATAAATTCACGCGTAAAAAATGCAAAAATATAGGGGAAAAAAACCAGAAACCATTGCGGAGAAAGCTTCGCCAAACGGCACCGCTTTATAGGGTCTATAGCGCGCATCTATATATATATATATATATATAGATACACGCACATCAAACCAGAAACAATCCGAAACGTTAAAAACAAAAAGCAGACACTTTCAGTCTCGTTCTATCTTCGAGTGAGTTCTCCCTTTAATTTCATTTTCGGCTACAGTTGTTAGTTTCTTTTGTTCATAACGATATCATATTCCTAACCTGATTGTTATGTTTTTTTTTGGTTATTTATTTCGAAATTTCAGGTAATTTTTCGTTATGATTACGATGATGACGGTGATGATGATGCTCAACTGATCGCCTTATCATTGGGACGATCGTATTGCGATACAAATCTGAAGCTACAGAAAGGAAGGCAGCGATTTGCCTTGTTTCGCAGCGTGTGATCTCTGTATCGATTTTTTGAGCTCTGTTAATTTTATTTAATTAGGGTTAGAGATAAAGCCCCCCTACTTCGAGCTTTTGTTGTATCTCTTTCCTGTTTTTGATAGTGCAATTGAAATTAGGGTTTTATCTTTATTATTTTGATTTTGGATTTTGTTCTTCGGTTTCGAAAAGTCTTGGTTTTGTAATTGTAGTGTTCTTCTCGCGATACTGTACAATCAACGATAATTTTTCCACTGTTATTTTTTTTATTTATTTGTTCCTTGGTTTCGTTTCATTATTCTGTTTGTGGAAGATATTATCAAATAAATCGTGCTCTTTAAAAAAAGAGAAAAGAACAGAGGGAAAAACACCGAAAAAAAAAGGAACATTAAAAGAAAGGAGAACTATAAAATTAGCAAAAAGGAAAAAAATGGGGAGCCCGGGATTAAGCACTCGAAATAACGGACAGCAGCAACAACGATTAGGCATTACAGAACCCATTTCCTTGGGTGGACCAACCGAGTATGATGTGATAAAGACGCGTGAGCTTGAAAAGGTTTTTGTTTACATCTCTTTTCTGTTCTATTTTGATTTATTATTGATCAATGTAGTTGTTATCACCTCGTACTGAACTTGAGGTTCTCTGGGCATGTTTAGTATTTGCAAGATGCGGGACTGTACGAGAGTCAAGAGGAGGCTGTGAGTAGAGAGGAGGTGCTTGGGAGACTGGACCAGGTCGCAATTTATTCCTTGACTTATAAGTTCTAATACTTTTTATTTTTTGTGTGAATATACTCTAAAGATTGTATCACATCTGTTGAATTTTACAATATTTTTCCAAGAATTTTGTATAGCTTCCTCCCTCCCTCCATCTCTTCTCTCTCCTTTTCTTTTATCTACGTTTCATGTTGACCATATAAATTTGACAGATTGTGAAGCATTGGGTCAAGGTTATTAGTCGTGCTAAAGGGCTGAATGAACAATTAGTGCAAGAAGCAAATGCCAAGATTTTCACCTTTGGTTCTTATCGGCTTGGGGTATGCTTCTAATCTTATTATTTAATTCCTTATAGAAAATTATATCGACCTCTTGTCCTCTCTATAATTCTGTAGCTTAGAATTGTGGAAGGATTAATTGCGGTTATGCAGTGTAGGGGAAAAGAAGCTCTATTTGTAATTGTTGTTTTAGTCCTTTATAGTTCTGTATGCAATTGCAGTGTTCAAGACAGAGAAATTTCCTTTTATGCTATTGTTCTTTTATCCTACACGGTTCTGTAGCTTAAAATTGTGGAGTAAATTCTATTTGCATGTTTGCATCTTTGAATAGATTAAGAATTGGTAAGCATTATGTATCTGCTCTGCATGTAGCTGGTATGCGGTTATAAATGATGCTTTTGCTATGTATTTTTATTTTATTTTATTTAAAATTTTTTTTCCTACGTTAAAGTCTACTAGATGATTTCGGAAACTTGTTTATGAATGGTGCTAAATTTGGGTGACAATCATGTCATATCCAGAGGAAATATGTTCTGCATTTTTTTATTAAATTCATGGTCACTTTGCAATAGATTCAAGAGTCCATGTTGATGTTGTTCATATTTCATACCCTTCTGACTTGTGGTTGATGTTTTAGTGCATGATTTGCTATTATTTCTTACACTCTTGACTCCTGGTGGATGTTTCAATGCATGATTGCTACTACTCTATTTGTCTATTTCTCCCACATATGAAGAATAATCAAAACCAACTGTGCTGTTACACATGTTTTCGTCTAATAGTGGAACCATGGAATAGGAGAGGCCATCTTGGGGAGAATTTTAGACTTGAAGGTTCCTTTTTTTTCTTTCTTAATTGATGCTTTATGGATATAGGGATGAAAAGTCTGATTTTTCAGTGGGAGGTGATTGATTTTTGAAGTGAGGCGATGGATTCATATGGATGTTTGGGTAATGGATGGAAAAAGCGTAGCTTGTTTTGAGTAAATTACCGCTGCATCATTCCATTTAAAAAATAAATGAGGAACTAGATTAAAAAAGAAAAGAGAGAGGAAAAAAGAAAAAATATTTTTGCAGTTACTTGCATTAGTTTTTTGTGCCATGCATGTTTTCAATAACTTCACATCAGATATTGATTTAAATTATTGGAGAAAAATAATGAAGTGGAGACAAAAGAGAGAAGTCTTCCAATATGAATACTAATCATTTCTATGCATTTCAATTATTCCTACTTTAGGCATGGAATATAAAACGTGTTCTGTTGATATTTATCTTTCATCTTTTCATGATGCATTCCAGTTTCTGAAAGAGATAGGAAGAGGAAGTTGTTTAGATGGAGAATCATTTATTTTTCTTAAATTATATTGTGAATGTAATTGTTTAAAAAGTAATAATGGAGCAATGGTGTCTGCCTTGCTTTATTTAAAACTAAATAAAGCAAAAAGATCCACTACCTTTGGGTGGGAACTCACCTCATGCTTTCAATGATTTTATGTAGCAATACTGTGTTGGCCAGGCTTCTGAGTAAAGTTTATCTTTTTATCTCTCTCCCTAGGTGCATGGCCCTGGTGCAGACATAGATACACTTTGCGTGGGACCTAGGCATGCAACAAGAGAAGTATGAGCTTTTGTCTGTTTATGGTGCTACAAATTTAATTTCAGTTTTGTTGTTGCTTAGCAATAATATTGCTTCTAATCTTGATTGCAGGAAGACTTTTTTGGCGAGCTACACAGAATGCTTTCTGAGATGCCTGAAGTAACAGAGTTGCATCCTGTGCCTGATGCACATGTGCCAGTGCTGAAATTCAAGTTTAAGAATGTTTCTATAGATCTTCTATATGCAAAATTATCCCACTTTATGATTCCTGAAGTAAGTGTTTGTTTAACCAGGCTTTTCTTTTTTCTTTTCTTCTCGTGTAATTTTTGTTGTTGAAGCTAGTCGTTATTCTCTTTGAAATGAGATGTTTTAGTTTAAAGCATAAAATCTTCATAGGACTGCCTTACAATTGGTTGACTCTGAGCTTCTTGCAAGAACCTTCGCCATGAGTATTATGCATGATGCTTATATGTAACTCTTCTTCTGTTTATCTTTTTTTTTTTTTTGTATAATGTTAGCTAATAGAGATTTTTGTTTTGGCATGATATTTGCTACAGGATTTAGATATTTCACAGGACTCAATACTACAAAATGCTGATGAACAAACCGTCCGTAGTCTCAATGGTTGTAGAGTTACTGACCAGATTTTGCGTTTGGTGCCTAATATTCAGGTTTTGTGACTGATTACATCTTTCAACTTTGTTATGGTTCTGCTCTTCATGCTTTCTCATCTTTGTTGTCATTTAATCATGTTTCTTTTCCTCAATGCAGAACTTCCGCACAACATTGCGATGCATGAGGTTTTGGGCAAAGCGTCGTGGTGTTTATTCAAATGTATGGTTATATACTGGTATATTTAAATGTAATACTTCGGTTACCTGTTGCTTTCATGTTTATCAAAATGTTTGTTTGTTTCTTGTCTTCAGGTTTCTGGGTTTCTGGGTGGTATAAATTGGGCATTACTTGTAGCTCGCATATGCCAGCTATTTCCCAATGCACTGCCCAATATGTTAGTGTCTCGGTTTTTCCGGGTATATACTCAGTGGCGCTGGCCAAATCCAGTCATGCTCTGTGCAATTGAAGAAGGATCTCTTGGTCTTCAAGTTTGGGACCCCAGAAGAAATCCAAAAGACAGGTTTCACTTGATGCCTATCATCACTCCTGCTTATCCTTCCATGAATTCTAGCTACAATGTATCGTCTAGCACTTTGCGCATAATGTCAGAAGAGTTTCAGCGGGGGAATGAAATATGTGAGGTATTATCTTGTGATTGATGATGTCTTTACTGCATGTAATTGGGTGCAATTATGCAATATCATCATGGTTGTTGTTGCTAACTGCATAAATTGATGGTATCTGGTGCTTGCAGGCCATGGAGGCAAGTAAGGCTGAGTGGGACACTCTTTTTGAGCCGTTTTCATTCTTTGAAGCATACAAGAATTATCTGCAAATAGATATTTGTGCGGATAATGAAGATGATTTAAGAAAGTGGAAGGGTTGGGTCGAGTCTCGGCTCCGTCAACTCACTTTGAAGGTAGCACAACTCTCATACAGCCTTCTCAATCTTTACACATCTATGGGCTTATGTGACTTCGTCATGCTACATCTTATTTTATTGACACTCATTATGGCATTTTCTTTTTCCAGATTGAGAGGCACACATTTAACATGCTTCAATGCCATCCACACCCACGCGAGTTTACAGACGAATTTAGGCCTCTACATTGTTCTTACTTTATGGGTTTGCAGCGTAAACAAGGAGTTCCTGCCAATGAAGGAGAACAATTTGATATTAGGTTAACTGTTGAGGAATTTAAAAATTCTGTCAACATGTACATGTCATGGAAGCCTGGAATGGAGATCCGTGTAACGCATGTTAAACGAAGAAATATTCCTAGTTTTGTCTTTCCTGGTGGTATTCGTCCTTCTCATCCATCAAAATCAACTTGGGATAGCAGGCGAAGTTCAGCAGAAAAGTCGGCTGTAGGTAAAGGAGTTTCAGATGGATCAGATGAAGGAAGGAAGAGGAAGCTCATTGATGATAATGTAACAAATGCGAAGAAAATTGCAAAACCCCATGGTACTTCTCCCTTGAGTGGGGAAGTCAATAGTGAAAGCCCTACCAGTGGCAATGTTTCTGTTGTCTTTGAAAGTACTAGTGGAATAGGGGAACATCGGGAAGAACCAGTTGAGAATGATATAACAGATGCATCAAATAATTCAAATAATTTAACTGGGTTACTTGCTCACAACAGTGAGCAGAATCTGCCAAGCAAAATTTTGTCTGCTACCAATGAAGCACCATCCAAGGAAGCTGAGAAGCTGGCAATTGAGAAACTAATGTCTGGTCCTTACATTACCAACCAAGCTTTACCACAGGAACTTGAAGAGCTTGAAGATGAATTGGAGTTAAGAAACCAGGTTAAAGATTCAGGGGCTAATATAAAGTCGAGCCAAATGGAATCTTCATCAGCAAATGCTATGGCTATCGCGTTGGCAAATGCACCTATAGCTGCACCTGGTATACCCAGCAATGCAACTGCTGTATCGACTTCTTTATGTCCTAATGGTGGCTTGGAAGAGCTTGAGGTCTTTTCTGCTCTGTCTATTAGTTTTATGTATATTTTGCATTTGTTGTCCTCGTGTGAAATTATAAGGTACAAACTCGAGAGTGTTAGGGGATTTCTGGTTTATATTTGGTTTGATTTTGAGAATCAGTCCTTTGTAAGTTGTAGTGACTGTTACTTCCTGAGATATTTCGTCAATGGCGTGCTGGTTATACACACTTTAGCAGTATGATTGGCCTATTTTATGATGATTAGTGTTATCTAGTACAATGAATAGACATGTTTCACTATGAAGTTCTTAATGGGTGTAACTGGTCCTGACCATGAGGACTCTAATTTGCCAAGTCTCGTAGTAAGAAATTTTTGCACGGTGGATAACTACATGGCTTCTGATTGAATTTGGAAACCTTCTCCAATTTAAGTTTAAAGTTATGTCTTGATTTAGGTTCAGATGATCTTGTTATTACTGGTGTGTATTGAGTATACGATTTAATGTTTTTCTTGTATATCTTCTGTTTTTTAGGCTGCCGAACTTGTGGCACCATTGGTTAATGGGATCTCTTCAGCAGCACCTGCAACACTGAAAAAGCCGCTTATCAGGTAATAATTTGGCTTGCAATAGTCGTATCAATAAACACTTGGATAGTTACTCCTTTCAATTTTCCGGGAGAAAATACTGTAGGTAATTGCTATTTAAAGTAAACCATTTCTTACAATTCGAGACCTTCGTCGTTATCATTTAGACCTGACCAGGGTTGGTTTGGGTCAGAATCGAACCTACATGTGGATCAGCTCAGAAACCTACGAGGGAGAGATTCTCTAGTATTGTTATTTCCGTGGTAGAGGCGGATTTGTCATTGTTTCCCCATTGTTTTGTCAGGTTGAGTTTCACATCGTTGGGTAAAGCCAATGGCAGAAGCAGCACATAAGTCAGCAAGGAGCACAGAAAGAGAAAGCCGAGTTGTTTTGTTTTTGTTTTTGTTTTCGAGCTGCCATTGTAACATTTAACCTGCTATAATTAATAAAGATCTTGAATCATGAATCTGTGCCTTTGCAGTTGAATGTCTCTTTTTCTCAAGTATTTGAATTGCATCGTTTCCATGTTTTATGTAATATAATCTATTTGTATTTGAGATTAGATTTTTTTAAAAATTGTATCTGTACATATCTATCACTAAATTACAGAGAAATTTCAAAGATAAAATACATTACGAGATTGGATTCACAACAAACCCACTTCACCTTCGGTATGTAAGCCCTGCAAGTTTAACTTCAAATGATCCCACCATCAATGCCTGCAATCCATCGTGACTGTAAGCTTCAGCTACCCTTTTTCCCTTCTTCTTATTATGTTCTTCTCTCTCCTTGTCTAATTTGCATGATGATCTACGTTGCTTAGTGGCCTTAATTAATGATCATGGCTTGTTCTGATGCAATTAATCCTTGAGCTAAAGCATTGAACCATTTTCTTGTGACAATGACCCTGTCATGTTACAGGCTTCTGCACTTTTAGCAACAGCAGCCATAATCAGTGTTTTTGTCAGCAGCATCACATCAAGCTCTGAAACACACAGCTTCACAGCTCATCTATGGAAATAACACCTCCATTTTCTCTTCAGTCAACACCTTTCTTTGCAATGTTCAAGCAATCGGATGCTATTCTCATAACAGTTTCTTGGTTACAATCCCCACATCATAAGAGAAAATCGACTCGTGTATAAAAATATTTATATTCTAATAAAATATGTAAAACTTATAAGTAATTCATATAGATTGAAATATTAATATAAATCTAATTAATTTCTTAGTTTAAATAAAAAATCAATTCATAAAATTGTCAAATTTATTTTTAACTTATAGTTTTATAATAAATATATCTAAATTAGATTTATCTAAAAACGTTCATATCAATTAGTTTTATCTTTTAGATGTATAAAATAAAACCCAAAATTTAAAATATTTAATATATTATCATTATTTTATTTTAGTTTAATTTTTCACAATTTTATTAGTGTTATTTGTCTAATATAATATAATATTAACTAGTTAATTTGATATGAAATAATTAATTAATATTTTTGAAATTTTAATATAGTTATGTGAGTATAATATAAACTAATATAGTTAATTAGTAAACTATTTCTAGTTTTTTAATTGTGGTTGTTTACTATAATGTACATGAACAAATTTATTTATTTATTTATTTATTTTTATAATTATATAATTGAGATATAATAAATGTATATATTAATAATGTGAAAAGAATATAAATTTTTGAGATAAATATGTATTTTAAATTTTGAATTTATTTTTTAATTTTATCTTCAATTTTAAAATTTAGCATCTCTTTATTAAGGTATATATCTTAAATGATGAAATAAAGCTTTTATTAAAAAATTAATTAATTAATTATTATTATAAAATTTTTAAAAATAATATAATATTATGGTAATTGTAAGGACAGTTGAATTTGGTAGTCTAGTCATAGATAATATTGGAGCAGTAGCAATCAAAGAGCAACCCACCAATTACTTTCCGCAAAGCATTATTCTCTTCTGATTCATTTATTTTGTGTTGGGTTGGCCAACGCAAAAGCAATGATTATATAGATGCTTTGATGCTTCACTATCTTCCCCATATTCCAATGTCTCGTCCATGCATTCATTCCGTTTACTTGTTATTATCCGGCATCCGGGTATCGAATCGAATCGTTTATATTAACAGGAGTAATTTAGATTCAAATCAAATAAGATTTTGAAAAATGATAACAAGTTTGGATGAAGTGCGGGTTTAAATGGAGATTTTGATGTGGGTAGATGCATCATTTTCCAGCATCTTCTCAAAAATATACCAATCCAATCTTCTCGTAGTTGAATCTGCCATGGCGGCTATTATTTGCATTTGGTCTTCCTCTTTTTAATGCCTTCTTTCTTCGTTAACCATATAAATACCAGGAGAAAACCCAATAAATATTTGCCACTCATCTTTTAATAGTGGTCGATCCATTATAGTAGTGTTTATGAGATTCAGTAAACAAAAAAAGTCATATGTAAAATATTCGAAGGAGAATTAAATAAATCAATTAGAATGATTTAATGTTTTTTTTAATTATATATTAATTTTATTACGATGAAAATCTTATCTAATTTCTAAAAAGTGATTTTATGGTATAATTTATCAATTTTAGAGTATTTTATATGCCACCGTTAATTATAAAGTAGCAAATAACTAGTGATTTGATGACGGAAGATTTAACAATATACTTGGCGATATGGGGGTTGACTTTTCGATCATTTTTAAGTGTATATTTTGACACAAAGAAATCAAGTGGACAAGTTCACTTATTTTCCTTCATCTTTCACTTCAATCAACAGACGAATCTCCTTCGTTGTCACCTTCAGATTTAATATGAATTATGCTGCTCGTCTTAGTCTTTAGACCTACTAATTGCACCCATTTTTCCCTTCTAGATTACTAAGATATTTCGGTTTATCAAGTTATCTTTTACCATCAATTTACAAAATTAACATATTTAAAAAATCTTTAAATCTACGTTTTATTTTCAATTTCATGAAATATATATTTTATCATTTATTACATCATTCTTCTATTTCTATTCTATATATTCACTATAAATCTTTTTTTTATTTATTTAAATTTCATTCTTAAATTTTTATTATATGATCGAGGTGCTACCAAATGAAATTCTATATATATTCCATATTTTTAATACCTTACATGTTATATTACCCTTTTAGGAATAATTATTGATATAAATCATAACTATTTATAAATTATTATAATAAAAAAAGCCAGTCATCTATAAATTGAAGAAAATGGTTGAAATTATAAAATGATATAATTTGTTCATACAATAACATTCCGCATAAAATAAAATAAATAAATTTATAAAAAAAGGTATAACTCTAATTAATTATATTTATTTTTAATTGTGTTCTGTCATCTCAAAATTCAAAATTATACTAGGAATTAGATTTCTTCTTAATACATATCCAATGGGAGTTCCAATAAATATGGGATAACAATTGAATATATATATATATATATATATATATATATATATATATATATATCTTTTAATAATTATAGAATAAATGTGAAATTTATATTATGACAAAAAAAAATTCTATTTGTAATTGAAGACGGACTAAAGATGATTATACTGTATCGGAATAGTGATAGATTTGATGATAAAATTGACATTTGCAATTAGATACAAATTAGAGATAAATATTTCATTTTTAATTGAAGATGAATTAAGTTAAATACAGAGATGAAATATTTTTCCTCGATAATATCTAGAGATGGAATATTTTTCATCGATAATCTATCTCCATTCTATCATTAATTTTTTAGTATAAAATGATTAAGAGATAAAAAAATTTATCGTTTTCAATTTATCAATAAGCATTCTAATGATGATGAAATTATCTTTTAGTGACGAACAATTTAATCTGTAGCATACGTATTTTTTTTTTATAATAATATGTTATTTAATTTATAATTTCAAAGAATATATCAAGTAATGTTTTATAACATTTTCATCTATTTGATTTTGGAATAGTTGATAATGATGATGAATAATGTTTGAAAGTTTAGGAGTGAAGTTAGACTCCTCGTTAATAAGAAAAATGATAATCGATTAATAATTAATTGAATTCTTACTTAATTGTGGATTTTAATGCACAAGAGAATGTCAGAATTACAATTAGAATGAAGATTAAACGTAATTAACGATTAGATTAATGGGAAATGGTAATTAAATTATACACTTGAAAATGAATAAAAGTCCTCTGGAAAATTCATTCTTATCAGTAAAACAACGAATATATGCTCATTATACGATTCCAAACATAATTATGAACAAAAAGCAGCCGATCCACTTGTCTTTTTTTTTTATTTTTTATATTAATTATTAATACCAGAAACAACAACAAGAAGAACACCAAGAATTTTTACAGCATATATACATATACATATATATATAAACCGGATTTGATGGAATGTTATGAAAATGACAGGCAAAATGGTGTCATAAATAGTGCAAGCATCCCACCAATTCCTATCTACAGGATTATCCATCAATGTTTGTTCTACAAATTCTTTTTTATATGCATCATAAATATATAAATATATACATCGTAATATACGACGTGTGGATCTTAAAATGTTTTTTTTATTATCTTATTTTGTAAAAAAGAAAATTTTCAAAAATGTTATGAATGAAAAAGTTGCTCAAAAATATTTATAAAAATAACAAGACTAATATATATTTAAATAATATTTAATAAAAATTAATTATTATGATAAAACACAATGTGAATCCGGTCATTTTTTAAAGTCAAAATTAATTATTTAATTTTCATGTAGTTAATTAAATTATTTTATTTATGTTATTAAAATTATCAAAAATTAATTATTATTATTATTATTATTATATCAACATTTTGTTTCGAATGCAATGAAATTATAAAAAATGAAAAAAAAATTGATATAAAATATTTTTGAAAATAAAAACAAAAATCATGATTAATTTGATATTTTGAAAAATACAATGATTAATTTGATAATTTTAAAAACATAAAAACCATTTAATTAATATATAAAAATTAAGGAATATTATTTTTATAAATAATCTAACACATATATGTGTCTGTATATATTTGTATATACACTTGCTTAGCCTTTGATTGTCCTGAGGAACCAGTTTCTTGAGACATCCTTGCCGGGCTGAAGCTCAGAGAGAGGTTAGGGTAAAAGAAAGAACTATCAGCAATATAAAAAAGACAATATGAAAATTTTAAAAAATATATTATAAAGACTGGCTCAAACCATGTAACAGTTCAGACCTCTTTAACGGCAAGATTCAGAGTTGGAGTCTTGATTAAGTAAAAGATTTTAAAGAAAACAAGAAACCAGTGTAGAGGAAAAGGAAAAGAATGGAAGAGTGGAAGAATGGAGAAGAAGAAGAAGAAGCAGAAGCAGAAAAATAAACAAGAGTGAGGAGGGGCAGAAGAAGGTGATGACAGAAGCATAGAGAGCACAAAGGAGTGAGATGCAGAAAACTTAAAATGATAATAAGTAATGAATGGGGGCATATCATCATCTGTGCTCTCTATCTTCTGTCAACACTTTTTTTGGCTCTTAATTTTCCTGCACCTGCTGCTTCCCTCCCGCATACATTCAGCTTTCGTGTTTGAACTTAGGGTATTCTATTATCATGCAAAATCAAGTTTCTTTAAAGGGATATTATATATATATATATATATATGTTTACAGTTTATGGAGATGGAGAAATAGTGGGATATTGGATGACCTAAAAGAGCTGGTCGATATGGTCTATTTATAGGGAAAAAAAAAGGCAATGCCACCATTCAGAAATGAAGATAATACTAACTTTTCTTTATATATATATATATATATATATATATATATATATATATTAATGGTCATACGTAAATAGTCAGAAAAGGATCCAAATTTGTATCATCGAAATTGAAAATAATTATTTAAATATGTGAAAATAATATTTTATTCATCGATTTGGTGTTTAAATCTTGATATTTTTTTCATATTTTTTAAAAATTATTCTTATTATATAGTTTTTACAATTAATTAATGCAATTCAATTCACGTATTTAACCAAATTCATTTTTTTTATTAATTTGGAAAACTATTTCATTTTTTCGTTCTATCATATACATAATTATCCATGAAAATCAACCAATATATTCAAGTTTCAATTAAAAAAAATAAATTTAATATACTATGACATAATTTTAATTTAAAATATAAAATAGACAATTAAAAACATATTTATACTTAATTTTTAAAAATATATTATGGATATAAAACGGAAAACAGTCATTAAAGATATATATCCTTTTTAACATTACTTCTTATTATAATTCCTTAATATACAATTTTGAAAAAAATATAAATAATTTATAATAAAAATATTATTCTTTAAGTAATTTCAAAATCAAGCTAATTTTGAAAATATTTTTAAAAAATCTATAATTTTTGAATAATTGCTTATCTTCGAATATCAGAAAAATTAATACAGAGATTTCTTTATTTTTAAAAAATAGTTTAAATATCAATCTATCATATATAACTTACATGATACATATTTAGACATGTGAAATCCGTTATTGCCAAGGTGAAAGAAAACGAAAAAGCAGTAGATAAATAATGAAGGAAAGATTCAAAGATATCAGAAAAGGGGTAGAAAGATAGATATGCAAAATTCAGATAGCTATTGAAAGAGATGGAGGAGTTTCCAAAAGAGTAGAGAGGAATTGAATGGGAAGAGGGTGATATGATATTGGCATGTGCATATGGATATTTTGCAAGTGAGAATAGACAATTCTTAGTAGTCAAAATTCGTATACCATTTGTTGAATAATGTAAACCATTCAGATGATTAAGCTGTTATGATTCTTGACATGTTTGGACTCATCAATAATGTCCAATCATCTCACCCCACTCCTATTTTACATTGTTGTTTATTAATATTCTTTTCCTTTCAATTTTACATCTTTTTTTTAAATATATATATATATATATATATGTTATTTAATAATTTTATTATCAAAGAATACGGCCACCATCCTTTAAAAGGGAACCCTATCCGTGAAGATAGGTAAACAGCCGAATGCCGCCGTAGGTATGGACAAAGGGTCTCTCTAATTCCTTTAAAATGGCTACTTTAGTGAGATGGGTGTGAATTATTTTGGTAAACATGTCATGGGATTTCTTGACCAGAGACTGCTTGATCAATTGTCGTTTTCTTTAATAACACAAAGAGAATTGGACCGCTATTCTCCGCTCAATAAGGTCGTGCCATGTGACCCCCCTGCACCTCTCACTCCACATCTTTATCCATCCTTAATTTTCATATCTTAATATCCATTCTATATTGATTTTATAAAGATCATATATATGTATATAAAAGAGTTGAGAAAAACATCATTATATTCATTTTAAGTTGAATTTATCAATGTAAATGGATTGATTCGATTATTGATATGAACCTATTAAATTTTAATCATAAATTTGTATGTTATTTAAATCATATTATGATCCATTGTAATACCTTGAACCATACTCGAGAATAAATATAATAATATTATGTTAATTCAAATTAAGGAGTCGTCTTAATTATAAAATATAATAGATTGAAAGTTGATATAAATATAATATGAATCATTGATTATTTTAAAAATTTAAACATAAAAATAATATATAATTATGATAGATGATATAATAAGACATATTAAAATACTTTATTTACTTTATAAATAAACATTGAGATGAAACTAAATCAATCAATCAATCATAAAATCTAATTTATGATTATCTCGATTAATTTAATATATGAAATGAGACAATGAAATGTATTTTTCATAGAATTTATAAAAATCATAGAATTTAAATATATATTTTTTACAATTCTCAAAATTTCAAATGTATTATTTGGTTTTACAAAATAAAATTCCAAGAATTTAAAGCTAGTTTTGCAATAAAATAAAAGTACTTACATTCATTCACTCACAAAAAAAAATTTATAATTCCACAAATTATTTATATTTTTCTAATCAAACAATGAAATATAAAATTTACAAATTCTTGAAATATAGAAGCTAATTAAAATTAATTACAATAAAATAATTTGGATTCAAATTCTTAAGAAAGTGATGACTTTTGACCTCAAATCCAAGAGAATTTTATTTAATTTCCTATTAAATATGGACTTCATTAAATATTTATTTTATTTTAAATATTACTTATTAAAACAAAAAATGTTAATTAATTTTTTAAAATTTCTTTTTGGAATATTATTTTTTCATTTTTATCATTTTTATTATGTCCATTACAATTTGCTGTACTATAATCAATATTTTGAATCATTTTAATTTTTTATAATAATCATAAACCACACTTATTTTAAAATAGAGAATATGTGTTATTTCTTTAAATCTAATTTTAAATACTAAATTGAATTTTTTAGATGAAAGAAGAATTAAGAGTAATATAATATATGTAATAATATTTTATTTATAATTCGTAGTGATAAATAAAAATAAATATTGTGATTTGAAGGAAAAAAAAAAAAAGAAAGAGAACAAAAAGGAAAAGCAAGCACTAATTGGGCTGTCTTTCTCAAGTGGCCAAGAAAGAGGGAATGAAGGTCAAGAGTAATTGACGGGGAGGTGGGGTTTGGTTGGACACGTGTCAAATCCCCATTTAACATTATTCTGAGTGTGGATCTCTCACTGGTTTCCATCCATTTCCATTACCAGTTGTCTTCTCCCTCATCCATTATCTCTTCTCTTGTGATTCCCTTCCGATTAATGCCTTTCACGTAATGTACTTCCTTTTAACATATATTCATTATATGTAATTGTTTTACTTCTAATAACACATTATTACCTTTTCTTTTATACTACACTGCACTGAAATTTCAAATTTATAAAATTATATTAAATTTTGTAAGGAAATATTATTTTTTAAAATAGAGAAGTATTTATTAAAGTTCGTAATTAAGATCGAAAGTTAAAATCGATTATCTTTTCGAGACGGAGGGATCGTAATTATTGGGATGAAAAAGGAACATGTTGTTAATGGGATGAGGATATTTAGAAGCATGGTGGTTTCCGTTAGAAGCATAAAGAAATGCCGAGTATAAGCATAAAGAGCCCCATCGACCAAATGTCGGCTCTACCAGTTGCTAGTAATCTCCTTTCATGCGTTTAATCGACGCTACTTCTCTCGTAATCCCCTCCTTTTCCCTTTTCATTGCGTTTATTTTTAATCGCTTTTCGATCCGAACTCATTATGAAATTATCAAATATAATTATTTAAATAGCTTCTTAATATGATATCGAAATACATATATTGAAAAAAATAATCAATGCGGGTTAACTTTAAAGGAATCAATAAATTAAATCCAAAAATGAAAATGATCCGTTTAAATTATAAAATATTTATCATAATATATCATAAATTTTTTTATGATTTTATATTATTAATTAAAATATGTATATAATTTTATATTTTATATAATTATAGATATATTATATATCTGAAATTCAATTATTATTACTTAAATCAATGTATTTGTTTAAAAAATTTATTAACAAATCAATTTAACAATTTAATAAATCAAGTGGAATCTAAATTCAAATTATTTATTTAATAAACTTAATTAAATTTTTATTAAATTAAATTTTAAATAACTTTGAAAAAAGTTATTAATATATATGGTAATGATCAAACATAAATATAAGAAGTTAGACACTATTTAATCTATCATGTAAAATTATAAAATTATAAAATTGATTATTAGTATCGTAACATGTTGTATTGGTTTGATTATTAATTGTTACATTATGTAATTAATGTTAATCATATAATAATCGATATAATTATAATCGTTTGTTATATATATATATATATATGATTTTGCTTATTTAACTATCTAAATATAGTAAACCCAAAAACATCTTAATTGACTAAATGAAATTAATTACAATTAATTAATCGAACAATTTAACAAACTACATGGGTTTGAACCAAAATCTTGGACTAAAATGATTTGACATATTTTGAAGTCACATTAAATGTATAAATTAAAAATCTACAAAAGTAATACTGAGCAACAATAAGAACACGTCGCAACGTGTAATTGGGTTGGAATTACATGAACTCTCAACTACATATTAGCTTTGAAATTTATGGTTGGAAACTATACGAAAAAATAAAATTGAATTGTTCTTTGTTGAATCATATTAAAAATAAAACAAAAATTTTATTATTATCTGGAATTTTTTGTTTTTTACATTTTTTTAAAAAAATTATTAAATCTTTAATATTTACGTCAAGTACTCATTTTTTTTAATTTCACCTTCTATATTTCTTTGTTTTTTGATTGATAATATAAATTTTAGGAGCTTTAAATAATTAATTTAGATGATTTTCAATACATTATGATGATTATTAACTTGATCATTAACTTAAAATAGTGATATATTATATATAAATGGTTTACAATAGTTGTTTTAAACAATTATCATATATCATTTGTAAATATAAGTTCAAAAGAGATGATGATTATTCTTGATTCTTATTTTTTGTCTGTAGAATCGGAAACCCGAGTTATCATATTTTTATTAATTTATCATTCTATTTTTACGTCATACATGGAAAATATTAGATTACAACTGCAATTCCATGCAGTTTTAATACCTAAGGGAATGAACTAAATATCCATTATAGGCCTAAGGGAATCATAAAGAATGAAAACCATTTAAACTAGCAATCGGAAAGATCCATCGATCAAGCTTGATATCAGAAATAAATATTCATCCTGGATCAATTCAAAGTTCAAAGAAAACCTGATTGAATAAACAAGGCAACATCTATCACCACCTAAACTCGTTTCCTTCTTGAACTAACTACGGTTTTCCAGTTGGTTGTTGATAGGACTGGTGATGCTTCATCGGAAAACCACGAGGAGGCGGCGGCGGGCTTGGTAATACCGATCTAACACCTAATTTTCTTGGCTTAGAATCTGCATTTACAGTAACAAATAAAATATAAACACGAAGATATAAAGTAGATTCAAATAAAAAAAATATAAATAATATATACACAAAACCTGCATGAACCCGCATGGAAAAGATGGAAGTGATGAGGATGGATATGATTATGACTACAACAACAGAACTACAAAGGAAAGAAGACAAAGCCATCAATGGGGTTTCTCAGTTAATCTTTGCCATATTGATCACTTCTTCACCCACAACTTCTCGTTTTATAATGATGTAACTAAAAGATGAAGAATTTTCCCAAATAAAAAAGACATTACTTACTTGATTGGGTAAACGTGTGCGTCTGTCTATATATATATATATATATATGTTTTACGTACTTTCCTGTATATTGTAAAATTTTTTATATAAAAAAATAATCATTTACATAAATAGGAATGTGAAATATAGATAATGATAGTAAGTAAACCTAAATTATGAAAAATACATAATTTTATTAAAAGGGTTTAGATTATAGATATAATTATATTCCAATATATGATATTTAGTTCTGGAAAATGTTTTTTTGTAATATTATTATCATGTAGATATTTATTGAATCAATATAATTGTTGGGCCTAAAGTAAATTTAGAGCTGAGTTTATTAGTTAGTTAATGATATAAGCTGAAATAAATTAATTTAATTAATATATTAATTAAATTATTTATGGAAGCTCAAGTAATTAATTAACTGGTAGATCATGAAGTTAAGATGTAGTGGAGCTGAGATTTAGCTAACTGTTCTTCACGGACAGACGTGGGATGAGGAGTGGGTGGTTAGTTTCAGCGGCAGTTAAAGGCAACGACGTGAGATTAAAAGGAAAGAGGGAGCATCAAAGAGGAAGATCATTATCAGCAACATCAAAGGACAAAACAAAAACAAGAAAACACTTACGTTTGGCTATCAAGCTTTGTTCATTTTTTATACTTTCCTTTCCTTATTATTCTCCATCACGCTTCATCTGAAGCTGGACTTTTTCCATACAAATTCCTCAGGCTATTTTGATTATAATACTGGCATTATTTCTAGAACTATTCCTAAACGAGCTAATACACTTACATCCAAGAAAATTGTTTCAAGGAGCTTGGGGATTCACAATCGCTAGGCGCATTTATTGAGGATTTTACCTCTGGCACGCTCGCAACACACGTTTTTCCAATTTCGTGCCAAATAATTTTGGCACGCCCAGTGGGACCCGCATGAACATGGCCCCAAAAACTCGTAGTGCTTTAGGCAAAGAAATAGCCAGGTCTCAGGATTCGGAGGAAGTACCTACTACAGTAGGACTGGAAAACATTGTTCCACACGAGGAGGAACAGACTGCAAAGTTTCAATGCCCAGGACAGGTTCAAGGTGAAATCTTGGGGATGCCGCAGGAGGAGAATCCAGGAGTTGCTGCTGCTAACAGCAGGACGGATGGGGGCTCTGCAGAATTCCTGTTGGATTTCAGGAAGTCCGTTAATGAAACTTTACAGGAAAGCATGGCTTTAATAGCCGCTTCTCTGGGAAAAGTTATTGCTGACAACTTGGAGAAAATGAGCGCTAACGTATCAAAATTGCGGAAGGAAATTCAGCCTTCTAAAGCTGTAGATAATTTATGTTCAAACATAAACAAGGTGGTGGAAAAGCTTAATGTTCCCCATTCACCGCAATCAAATTCTGTCCAGGAGGTTAACCGCCTGTCGCTCCCTCATAGACAGAATTCAT